>BJKM01000164.1:600000-855000 GCA_015082035.1 Chaenogobius annularis | reverse complement strand
CTTTGTCTCAATGTCAGGTAGCAAAATAATATGATTAAAATATTTGTTTCCCACATGAGCAATCTCTAGGCTAAGAACAACAAATGTAGGTAGTAGATGCTTACCTGAATCTCATACAAATGAGCGATGTGGAACTGAACTGTGGAGAACAGAGAAAAGAAGAGTTGAATTAGAACTGTTAGAGCTCGTTTTACTACACGTTTAATTAGTGGGCACAGACTGAAATAGTACAGTGCACAGATGGGAGGAGACTGAAGCGTTCCTCCAGTGAGCATGCAATCTGAAATCACACTGTGTATGGCAATTTCTTCTTCTGCTGTTTCCTAGGCAACCAATGTCATGGATAATAAGACGAGAGATGGTTGCAGAGAAGGAGGGAAAATGTTTTATAAAAATGATTTTGTGCTACAACCTACACACAGAATTTTAACAAGTCCAAAGGCCGGCACTCCTGTGATCTATACACAAACACAAGTATTTAGACAAAACTTACTTTCAGCTTTAGACAAAGTGCAAAGAGTGGAGTCAATCAAAGCCAGTTGAAAGTGCTGAAACGACAGAAATGGATGGATTAACACAAAATACACATGGTTAAAAAGTGCTGTATTGCTTAGGTTTAGCTCTTCACAACCACTATGTTGACCTAAAACAGATGGGATGGGATGAGACAATTCTGAAATTGTTGTGAGATTGAGTCCACGAGAACGAGATCAGATTCTGACATCAAAGTCAGAAACGTTTTATAGCCATTGTCAGTAAACAAAAGCTCACAAACTGGGAACTGGCGTCGGCGAGATGACGCAAAGTAAAGCAATGAATAAGAGTAAAATATAAACTATGATGAAAGAAAGGCATGCATAAAATAAGGTGTTAGAATAAAAGTGACTTAAATACACTATGGACAGAACACAACTGCACATGTTTATAATGAATGGTGTGCGTAACTATGGCTTCTCAAATAGATAAAACTCACCAGAACTGAAGACATTTTTTTTTTCATCCCACAAGCTCATTTTGTGGCATCATCTTTATTATCATGCTAGATCTTGTTGCACAAAATCTTGTCCCATCCCTATTTAACAGTGACTAAGTGGCTAATACCGTACATAATACAAAATAAGGACGATACATTTATTTCCCACGTACAAAAGTCAAAAAGCATTTGGAGGAAGGCATGGACAGTTCAGAACTAAATGCTGCTGCTGGTCTTCAACCATGAGGTGGTAACAGTTCTTTTATCGAACACGCAAAGCCTCGTTATTAATACATTTACTTTAAACATTAACACACATTTTAATGTTTATGTAGTACTATGTACTACATGTGGATAACATGTATAGATGGATAAAAGTCCTCACGCCAGGATGAACTTGTATTTCCCTAGACATTTTGCTTCCCTCAATGCTCTAAGAGGACATAAATGAAGCAGTGAGTGTAATATGAGAGGACAGTGATAGCTGCAGGGACTGAACCACAGAAATCCTCCTCTGTCTCAGTATCTTGCAATAATCTTTGCTCTTCTTGCACTGCTCACACATCTGGGAAAGTCAGGCAGAAGATCCCTACAGGTTTAACACTGCTGAATGAAACAGATGGGAGGGACAGGCGTGGTCCACTAATAGACTACATCTCCACAGTCTGGGTCATTGGCCAGATATGCACATGATGAGTGTAGACTACAGCCCCATCAACACAATGAGGTGGCAGTCTGAGGATTAAATGGTGTTTTTTCCCCATCTCCTTCCTTCTACTGCAAAGATGTTTAAATAAATGCAAGCATTTTAGTTGAATAGCATTTAGCTATTGCCTACAAACAACATTTCTACCTAAAGAAATAAGACTGATAATAACGCAATGATTTTAGATAATATTGTTAACAGCTGTAGAACCTCTGACAAAAAAAAACATGTTTATAAATAGATCAGCCAGTATCTAGCATATAGTTCAAGAACAAACTGTTCTGCTGGTGGTCTGGATTTTCTAAGAGGGGGAAAAAAAAAAAATCATAACAATCACTGGGCCTAAGATAGATTAAACCACTATAATCATTCTCAAATATGTAAAACAAGTAGTACAACAAAGTCTAGACTGATCACATAGATGGATTTGCATATGCAAGCCTCAACCAGGGCCGGCGAAACGCTCTGGCACGTGCGCCTGTAGTCTCACACACGCGCGCATACACACGCGCACACACGATGAGCAAATAGGGCGCTGCTAAAAATAGACTCATTTTTAACCAGCCACAGAATGTCAGTCATGCTTCTAGACAAATGCCCTGAAGTCAGACAGCACATATAACACAATTAAGGACAGAGCACATGGCGTTACCTAGAGCGCTCGTCTGAAGAAACACAGCATCCTCAAGGTCTGTCTCGTTCTCTCCCTGCTTTGCCTTTCACACTTCCTCTCGCAGCAGCCAGATAATGCAGCAGAATTGTCAGCCTGGCTTTTCCATGTCTCCCCTTCACTCGCTTGCGCTCTCTCTCTCTCTCTCTCTGTCTCCCCTCTCTCTCTCTCACTCTCTCCCCCTCCTGATCTCCCTCTCCCTCTCAACTATCTGTGCGCACCACCCCCCCCCCCCCCCTCCCCTTCCTTCTCCATCCTGGTGTCACTGATTACTATTCACCAGAAGGCTGCAGCTCAGGGTGCACGGATGACACACAATACCTCAAAGCAGAACAGGCAGACACACACCTCACCTCGTCTCCCAGAACCTTTTGTGTAACATAAGTCCATCTGGGTGCATTTTGTTTTTAATTGTTAATTTTATTTAACATTTATTTTACGAGGAAAGTCCCATTGAGATTAAAACCCGCTTTTCCAAGGGAGCTCTGGCCAACAGGCAGCAATGTTTGTCATAGTTACAACATACAAATAAACAACATAAAAATAACACAAGCTATGAGAAAATTGCACATTTTTGAGGAAGTCTCTAATGGTTTTATTACATTACACTGATTGTAACACTGAAACAATCTGCCCTTTTAAATGCTAGCTTTATAAACATTAAAATATTGTCGCTGTCTGAACATTACTTTAAACTGGTCAATCTCTGTCCACTAAAACTCACACCTTACTCTGCAGGTAACTAGGCCACTAGGAGCGTAAGAGCATATTCATGGCGTATGTGAAGCTGGCAACAAGCCAAAACTTGAGGGGAGGGCAACCAGTGAAGACGGTGAGAGTGAGGACGTGCAGCACATGCGGCCTGTAATGCATCACCAGCACATCCTTTTACACCAATAATAGCAAATAAATAAAATCGACTGTATGAATCAATAAACCTTATTTTTTATTAACAGTAACACTTTTTTCTTTTAATGCCATCATGAATTCTCTATGCATGCAACATGTGACAGTCTGAAGCTGGACAAAGCTGGGGATCAGATACCTCCCTGCTCCTACAGGCACAGCCGCCCCTTAGGCTCCAGTCTGAAACCTTTTGTTAGCGTCTGAATACATCTGTGGCTCACAGGTGTCAGAGGACATCACACAGGCTGCACTCAGACAAACATCACACAATACAAGCACTTTTGTTAAACAGATAGTTGAGGCCAGCTCCTTTATACGACTTCAAATTACGACGCAATTATCACTTTATAATGTCACACATTAATACAAGCTTGAAAACCAGAAAGGCTCATGTGTTTTCTATGTAGTCTCCATTACCTATTTGCCTGTCAATGACAAAAATGTCCATCTTATAAAAAAGTGTGGCTTAATTATTTAAATCCTTACATGCTTAAGTATTATGTATTCAGTACATAACCAGCCATGTGCAAAACGAACAGTAGATGGAGTCACATGAAGTGTACTAGGACGCTGAGGAAACCCTCACATGTTGAAGCGTTAACTCAGTGGGCAATGGAGTGCGCACACAGCCAAGCAAAGACAGATTGGAGAACAGCTTTAATTCCAAATAGATATCAGGCAAAATGCTTTAAAAATCGACTGTTGGGTAGGGGAGGCCATAGTGACAAAAATGTATACATACATATTTTAATTGTTATTATCTCAAAAAACGATATTCAGATGATGATATTCAATATTCTAATTTTGTATATCTTCGAAACAGCAATTTCTTGATGTCCTCCTATTCTCTAAATTGAAAATGTAGTATGACATGATGAAAACTTGCCTGAACGCAGACACAGATATTAGTTATTACAAGTAAAGCTAGTTATTTCCTTTATATATGTAGTAGCCGCAAATAATCTGTGCATTTTAAAAGGGGAAAATGTTTGTGGCGCCCGGCCTTCAATACTACTTTTGTAAGTTCGTCAGCTTTGATCTGCTCTTTTAACCATGTGGACTTCATATTATAATCCTTAAAAACTTTACTTTTTTCAATCGCCTAAAAACATATAACGTACAATAATGTACGCTATTAAAAGGAAAGACGTGAACATTTGTATTGGTTTGCAACATGTGGTTCTCCCTGTAGTACAATGTTTTCTGAGGGATGGAAAACTGTTGACTTGTGAGAGCAGGGCTGGCAGTGAAAGAGTTAAAAGCACTTCTGTCAGATGTAACTTTACCTTTAAACTGGACTCATAATCTGTGTTGACTTTAAACATGAGCCCCAGCCTCAGGTGAATCTCTTTCACTCTGGAGAAGGTGGGGTCAATGTATAGCACCTCCTGGAAAGCCTTGATTGACCTGGAAGGAAAAATAAATAATTTCATTGTAATGGATCATTAATTTAACTCATAGGGATATCTATACAAACTACTGAACAGATTTGCTCAATGCTTAGGAAATTAGATATTTAAAGAAAGAAAAAGAAAAGAAAATGTGCTAAAAACATCTTTTTTCATTTTGGATATATTATTGCTCTGAAAAACAAAGACAAACATGCAACCTTATTGTGAGTGAGCTTGAATCTCAACAAACCTGACTCCCTGGAGGAGTCTCCTCCGGCTTGTTTCCATGGAAATGTTGTTCTTTTTGTTTATAGTATACCACAGTATGACATAAAATGTATTTATCGTCATGAAGAATTTTCAGAAGTTTGGTTTTAACTTTCCATTTTCCCAGGAATTATGCAGGTTCTGAGCCACCTCCAGAAAGTTACATCCTGTTGCTTTAATGCAGTTCTGAATTCATAAACTAGGCACTTGCTTCAGCATTTATTTGCCCTTTCCACCACTTATTCCTCCTATTAGTCGGCCTTATTCATGCTCTGACTATGAAAATGTATACTTCACTTTGATTTGTTAACTCCACATGTCGCTCAAACAGCAGATGCCTTTAGTTACATCTTTAAGGGCAGATGCTATGAACAATATTACAATCTAACCTCCAAGAAAGGCTCTCGAGTATTTACTGTGTCATTCCCCAGTCTCGTCCTCATTTCACGCTGCACTATCCTGTTAAATAAAGCCTTCGGGCCAAAAAGGTTTTGACAATTGTAATGCAAATCCAGATCCATTTCACAGTGCATATTTCAAACCCATCCAGGAGCATAAACATTGGAGAGAAGACTTGAATAAAACTGCTAAACTAATAAAAGGTTTAGTATAATAAGATGGAGTATTTTGTTGTTTGCAAGGGAAAGTGTGTTACCTAATAACTGCAATCTTTGGATTTTGATAATGCAGTTAACTGGTCTATAAATATTCTCCAAAACATAAGCAGAGAGAAGAGGTTTTATGACTCAAACAATGCAAATCAAGCAAATAACATTTAAGTGCGTAAATTTAGTGTTTTTTGACGAAAACACTCAATTCACTTCAGCTCTATCTTCATCTAATCTTGTATAAATCGGCCACTGGCCTTTTGTGTAGGGCTGGGCAAACCGAGTTCATTCCTGTGACAATCTGACAATCTTGGTTAAAAAAAAGAATAATAATCCTCAATGTGCAAAATGTGTGTTTAAAAGTCTTGGTTGAGGTTCAAGTGTGGCGCAAAACATAAATGGGCCATAAAAGTAGCCCCAAGAGTGCAGAAATACTGCCATGCCCTTCATTTTCAGCTAAATGTTAACAGTTTTGATTATAGACAATACACTACATACTCTAAATTACTCATTTCCAAAACAACAATATGCATTGCAATATGATCCATCTTTAGATATATCTCCCACTTCTACATGTATAGTGATTAAATCCCAAAGAAAATCATGAAATAAATTTTTTGTTTAGAGCCCAGTTCTACTTTTGCATTCCAAACAACTAATCGATTAATTAAAAGGAATAATAGCTAATTGAATAAACCAGAGGTGTCCAAACTTTTTTCACTGAGGGTCGCCTTTTGAAACATACGGAGCGGAGGGCTAGAGACGATATGACAATTGAGTGAATCATTGGACATTTGGCATTTGATGTTGTTTTGCTGAGCCTTCACTCCTTTAATAAGGCTTGGGACATTAATATTAGGTCTTTATCTCATCAAAATGTGTGTTATTTTGGTTATTATAGCAGAATTGTTCCAACTTTTTTTGTTCGGGCCAATTTAGCCGGAGGCCTGAGGGCCAACTAAAATTTGTCTGAGGGCCGGATTTGGCCCTCGGGCATCCCTGGGATGAACAAAGAAATAGTCGCCAGGTTCTATTTGGAAAATGAATACTGTCTTCTTTTTCAAAAAGATCTCACTTTAATAAGACAGTGGTATACAAGCAATAACGTATTTACCTGACATATTTCAGCAGCAGGACTTCCGCCTTCATGTCTGACATACCTGACATGTCAGGTAAATAGGTAAATCACGATGGTCATTGATCAACAAATTATTAGCTATAGTCCTAGCGACAATGAAATGATGATTTTGATACATTGAGAAGGCCTAAAACGCAATACTTGAAGAAGGAGCCAATGGCCTTGTGTTCCAGCCCAGCACATACTGTACACACTACAGCCCTGAGCTCACTGCTGTGGCCAGGCTGACACACAGACACAGACACAGACACACACTCATTCATGAACTCAATGCCCCTTTCCCCCCCCGTCCTTGCACCGTTCTCACTCTGCTCTATACTGGTTCATTCTAAAGCCAAATCCTACAGCGCAGCATTCTGCAGAAGAGCAAAGCAGGTCCCAAACAACAGGAAATTAAACCCTTGATTAAGATTTATTTTTTCGGATTTAAAGAATGAAGACACCATCATCTACACACACAGACTGTATAGTATATATCTACACAAACATGCCATCACAGTCCTGACAAAAGAACAGTGACTGTTAAGTGGGCGAGGCATGTACTTACCACTGAAATGCATTGTAATGGAAGTAAACCATCCCAAGACCATACAAAAAGGCAGGATTCTGAAAAATAAAATGTATTTTCATAAACAGTTATTAACATCACTTGTCACTGTGTCTGCAAAACATTTGCAAGATGAAAAGAGTAAATGCATGAAATAAATTCAGACAGGCTGACTCCCACCAAAGCTCACACTAAAGTTTAGCATTATCCGAGCATTGGTTAGCATAACATGTCAATTGTTTAGCATTGTTAAATATTCCTAGTGATTTTACAGTAGTTTATGCCAAGTGGCTTGATATGTTTGCAAAGCACAAATCCTGTAATATTCATTCATTCATTCATTTTGATCATTGTAATGGGTGAATGAAAATACACCAAAGCCACTCGCTCAACCATTGTACCAAGAGAACAGCCACACCGGGAAATACAACAACTCCTTGACCGTGCATCCAAAGCATCTGCCTTCAAATGCAAAGTAGTCCAACTAGGGTTATCCGGAGCGACTTGGATGCCGTGGTTTGAATGCACCATAATAGTTAACTTGACAATGGAAAACTTGTGTGCATTGATAAAACTTACCCTCCAGTAGTCTGACTGTAAACTGAAGTACCTCTGGTATGCAGATAATGCTGTAATATGAAGAAATTTAACACAATTATTTGTGAACGTGATTGAATCACACGCATAAAATCTATAAATAACAAGCAGGAGAATATTACTATGCAGCACCACACTGCTTATACTGACACTTCAGATCTTAAAATGTTACTTTTTGTTTTTTTTAAGCTCTAAATGGCCTGGCACCTCCTTATCTGGCTGAGCTTCTGTCTGCCCGAAAGCCAAGCAGGGCCTTAAGGTCGACAAATCAACTTCTGCTGGAAGTTCCCATAGCCAGACTCAAACACTGGGGGGATCAAGCCTTCTCTGTTGCTGGTCCGACTCTGGAACAAACTGCCACCTGACATGCGCTCCATCACAGAGTTTAGCCTTTTTAAATCTAGGCTTAAAACTTATTTATTCAGACTGGCTTTTAACATAAAGTAGTGTAGTGACACTTTATTTTATACAGTTTGCTTTTACTTGTGTTATTATGTTTTGTATTGCCTTGAATTTTTATTGTGAAGCACTTTGGTCACTGAGTGTTCCAAAGGGCTCTACAAATAAAGGTTGATTGATTGATTGACTTTATCTTAAAAACAAAAAGGTCTATGAACAATGAGATTCACACCTTTTGGGTAGTCCTCAAGCAAGAGATTGAAATGGCCCAGGTGACAGAACGTTTCCGGTTCCACTTTCCCCTCAGCTTTCAGGATGATGGCATCATAGCAGCTTACAGCCTGAAATGCATTACAATAACACATTTACAACAGGGACCAAGTAGCTCTCCTGACTTCTAACATTTTATTACATAATCACAATAGGATAAAGACAAGACAAGGCAAGTTTATTTGTAGAGCACAATTCGTACGCAAAGGCAATTCAAAGTGCTTCACACAACAGGAAAAAAGTGCATTAAAATCACCAAGACATGACAGAAATCACAAAAACCTTCATTTCTATTCATTCAATTTAACAATTTTGCTGACATGAATATTTATTTGGCATTGCCAGCGCAACAAGTGTCTCCGGGATGAGCACATGGCTTTAAGATTGATTAATTCACGCCATCTACCTCTGTACATGTCTGTACAGAGTGTATGTATCTTTTATGACGACTATCTCGTCGTAAAATACACCTTATGTGTGGCACTTTTTTGCTCTTTACACCAATCAGTGTTATTTCCTGTATTCTGGTCAAATTTATCTTATTTATTTTAATTGCCCGGCCAGGCAAAACCACACGCTGGCCAATACATTTGGATCTGGAACCAAATCTTGTCGTCCCAATTTCCGATGGGTGGGAAAATTGGATTAACCAATAGCCAATCACCAAAGCATGGTGGCTTCCGAGTAAAAAATGAAAACAAAAAACAAAAAATATATAGCGGATTTCTGCTAAATTAACAAATGAAGCTCTAAACTCTTTTGTATCTGGGGTAAAGGAAATTACAGATTTTGTTCTGAATGATACGAATGATGATTGAAAGAGGTCCTACAAATTAGCAGCTTTGGTTAGACGGTCAAGTTTGGACGTTTTATTGACACCATTCTGCATTCAAACAGAATATAGAAGGGGTTGGAGTTGAGAGAAGGAGGGGGAGCTGGGAGGAGCAGAGCGAGGAACTTGAACCGTAAGATATTTACTGATACATTTTAGGAGTTGATTTGACCAAAACAGCAGATCGTCACAAAAATTAAACTAAGATTGAATTTTGAACCACCAGATCATCCCTACTTAACAGCATCTTGGTACCAGTACAACAAGGCTGTATAATACACAAATACAACAAGACACGCATTCTTTCTAAATATATTGACTGGGATACACACCTAGACTCTTGGCAGGCGTAAAAAAAAAAAAAAGGTTGTATTCCATTTTCTGAAATCTATGGTCACACTGTGCGGACAGTATGTGCCATTCTCATTCATTTTTAATGCTGGCTAAAAAAAGTTGTCCAAATCAGGCCGAAACACGTGTTGAGGACTCCATGCACACTGAGTGTAATCAGCAGTGCAGTGCGCAAAGAGCATCTTTGCAGAAAAAACACAAGTTGGATTAAATTTGCGAGGTGTCAAGACACAGTATTATGTTTTTCTGAGCTAAATGTAAAAGCACCTCACACGGGCTATCAAAGGAGAATCAGTAGAAGAATGCTAAAGCATTAGCCAGCTGCTAATGGAGAAACAGTGTCCCGTGTGAAGAGCAAGCACGGACTAGGACAAGATTACAAGAGAACTTGCTGAAAAAGCAAGAAAGGCTGCCCAATGTCCAGGGTCCAGTTTTAGAAGTGACGATCCTCCTTCGCGTCAACTTAAATGTTGTGAAAGTGCCAATCACATACTTTACTCCTCACCCCAGTCAACCTGTGTGTTAAATAAGCCCCAACAATTGTGATTAGTTTACTTTTTTCTCATTCATAAATGGAGATCGATTTCCTCCCATGTCCATGATTTACAATATGATCACTTCTCATTATATTAACATTACACACTTGATCTGCTTTTAGTGTTTATACTTTGTGTAGGCCTTTTCTATTTACAGTCTACGACAAAAATGAACATTGTAACCAAAAGGGACCATGTTATTAACTGCACTACAACTTTAATAGAAAAATAATAAATGTTTAGGCAAGGCAAGGCAAGTTTATTTGTAGAGCACAATTCGTACACAAGGCAATTCAAAGTGCTTCACACAACAGGAAAAAATGCATTAAAATCACAAAGACATGGCAGAAATCACAATCTTAGTTCAAGACATGTTTAGACAATTTTCTGTAGTTTGCAACAACAACAAAAAGTCGGTCACTCACGCCATGAGTCTTTTCCTTTTAGTTTATTTTATTAACATACAAATCCCTATAATCTAAATAAAATAATTTGTCAACCATTAATAATTTTGGACATAATCAGAATGTGGACATGTTCTGACTTTAAACAAAAGAGAGATTGATTGCCATTTCATGGAGTAGAGATACTAAATCATTAAAACAGCTATCCATTTTCATCAGTAGAAGCGCTGAGCAGTGGAGCTATAAAGTGATTATGGCTGTATCAGTGTTTACTGGACTGACATTGACATGTAAATGAGCAGTGAAAAGAGGCGTTAATGGTCTGAATTTGGCATATTTTACTGTGGTGCACATGCATTATTAGGCTAACCACACTTTTAGGCTCATGAATTCACTTCAATAGTTTAAGTCAAAAACAATATTGGGCAAACAAACTTTCAGCCTGACAAAATTTTTATTTTACATTACTAAATATATCAGCAGTTACACCGACTATCAGCACCTCCAACCTCCTTTTATCGTATCAGAACCCCAAAATCCATATCAGGCGAGCCCTAGAGCTAACGTTAGCCTTTGCAAAGCTCCATGTTCCACTGTGATTACTTCATCGGTCATTAGGGCTCAACAATTTGACAAAAAAAATTAATAAATCAGTCGCAATTTTTATTTTAAGTGACTGACAACGCACTTGCCTTTTCGGTCAATTATCATCATTATCCAGTTATATGGATATACTTTCACAGATTCAAGTGACCTGCCTTGGTCTGTGTACAAACTCTGTGAGTTTTAACTAAAAGGTCTCTACATCTGTGCGCTTCTCCTCTATATTTCTGTCTCTGGCCTCTCCGCTGCGTGGACAGTGGGCGGGCCAGTCACCTGCCTGTACAGAGAGCCAAAGTGCTCAGAGTTTGGAATGAAATATATGATTCATTAAATTTGTGCGGACTAACACAGTGCGGACTCAAAGCGCCGATGTTTAGAAATTCACATTTCCCAGAAGGACACATGCAATAAAAGTTTACAGTCAGCTTTTTCCGCATTTATTTCACTTCTCTGCACCACTACATTGAGTTTCCATGTCTCTTTATGAAATGCATTGGGTTTGGATAATGTTTGAGCATTATGCACTGGGAATCTTATTTTCAGTCTTGACGTGAGAGCTGTGCATCGATAAACAAGAAACAGCTATTGCTTATTCTGTTTATGATTTATTTCTTTATTTGGCAGGGACACACATAGTGACAATACAAAGCATGTAGCTGATGCGATGCATACAAAGTTTATAGCAACTGCCAATTCAACTCCTGTCCCTGGTGGACAGTCAAATACAAAAGACAATTAAAGTACATTTGCATGTACCTAAAGTCTCTGGATGTTGTGGGACTGTCTTGACAGGCACGTCTCTGCAACATCGCATGGCGGTCAGGGACAGTACCTCTGGACTGGCAGACCGCAGTGGTGGTCCCGCTGTTCAAGAAGGGGGACCGGAGGGTGTGTTCCAACTACAAAGGGATCACACTCCTCAGCCTCCCCGGTAAGGTCTATTCCAGGGTACTGGAGAGGAGAATCCGACCAATAGTCGAACCTTGGATTCAGGAGGAGCAGAGTGGTTTTCGTCCTGGTCGTGGAACACTGGACCAGCTCTATACTCTCCATTGGGTGCTTGAGGGTTCATGGGAGTTTGCCCAACCAGTCCACATGTGCTTTGTGGATCTGGAGAAGGCTTTCAACAGTGTCCCACGGGGTGTCCTTTGGGGGGTGCTCCGGGAGTATAGGGTCCGGGCCCCTTTGCTCAGGGCGGTACGGTCCCTGTATGACCAGAGCAGGAGCTGTGTTCGCATGGCCGGCAGTAAGTCAGACCTGTTCCCAGTGCGTGTTGGACTCCGCCAGGGCTGCCCTTTGTCACCGGTTCTGTTGTTTTTATGGACAGAATTTCTAGGCGCAGTCAGGGGTCGGAGGATGTCCGGGTTGGGGATCACAGACTCTCATCTCAGCTGTTTGTAGATTGTTGTCCTGATGGCTCCATCAAACCCGGACCTGTAACATGCACTGGGACGGTTTGCAGGCGGGATGAGAATCAGCACCTCCAAATCCGAGGCCATGGTTCTCAACAGGAAAAAGGTGGCTTGCCCTCTCCGGGTGGGTGGGGAGTCATTACCCCAAGTGGAGGGTCTTGATCACGAGTGAGGGAAGGATGGGACGTGAGATTGACAGGTGGATTGGTGCAGCGTTGGCAGCGATGTGGTCGCTGCGTCGGTCTGTTGTGGTGAAGGAGGAGCTGAGTCAAAAGACAAAGCTCTCGGTTTACCGATCAATCTACGTTTCTACCCTCACCTATGGTCATGAGCTGTGGGTAATGACCAAAAGGACAAGATCGCGGATACAAGCGGTCGAAATTAGCTTTCCTCCGCAGGGTGGCTGGGCGCTCCCTTAGGGATAGGGTGAGGAGCTCGTAGAGCTGCTGCTCCGCCAAGTCGAGAGGAGCCAGCTGAGGTGGCTAGCTAGGGAGGTGTTTTGGGCATGTCCCACCGGGAGGAGGCCCCGGGGAAGACCCAGTACACGCTGGAGGGACAATGTCTCTCGGCTGGCCTGGGAACGCCTCGGGGTCGCCCCGGAGGAGTTGGAGGAAGTGTCTGGGAAGGAGGAAGTCTGGGAGTCCCTGCTTAGACTGCTTCCGACGCTACCCAGCCCGGGATAAACGGAAGAAGATGGATGGATGGATAAACACATCAGTGCAAATTTACACATATCCACAGCTCATTCTTTCACCCTCACTCATACAGTTTCATACTTCTTACAGGTGGGTACAGCTTTGATTTTCTTTCAGCCAGCACTTACGTCTAGAGGTGAACGTTTTTACCTCAGAAATACACTTTTTCAGTGGTTAGTAAATTCCACAGTTTACAGCTCTTATTTACCTTATTCCTGAAGCCCGTCTCGGCTCCACCATACGACCATACGTAATCCTTCTTCCAGTTGTATTAGTTAACATAGGGCTGCAGACCTCGAGAAAATATAAGTTCTACACAGACTAAAATGCTGTTTTTGGGCCACCCAGGGAATCGGTGCATTCTTGACTTGTTGGTCACATGAACATTGGACAGCAGCAAGATTTTTCCCTCCATTCTCCATTCAAACCAACGAAGTTCCCGCTGGACTGGAAGTGCGATTACAACGGAAGTGGCGATCACGTGGAAAAAGAGGGAAAAGTGGACGGGGTGGAAGAGGTCAATAGGAAAAGGTTAATTATCCAAATGACATCCTTTACTGTAGGATTTTACAGATTTGGTTCTAAGAGCCTCTCGTCCAGGCATGTCCAAACTACGGCCTGGGGGCCAAATGCGGTCCTCAGACCATTTTTTTTTGGCCCTCCGGCTTCCTGCTAATTTGGCCCAAACAACAAAAAGTTGCACTTCTTACTGTAAAATTGGAAAAATTCAAGCATATATTTATGTTCCAAGTCTTATTAAAAAGGTGTAGAGCAGGGCTATCAAGCAATATAATCCAGCCCACGACAAATCTTCCAAATGTTGAAAAAATAAAATAAAAATCTTGTTTACTGGTTTAATTTTGGGTTAGCACTGGTTTAGACCTGGTTTGGTCTTGGGTTTAGTCCTTGTTTGATTCTGGGTTAGTCCTAGTTCAGACTTGGCTGGTTCTAGTCCTAATTTAATTCCGGTTCAGTCCTGCGTGGGTGAGCAATGTTGGTTAAGTATTTTGCATGTTATTTCTCACAAAAATCTAATCTAGCAGTAGTTATTTGTATGTATTAACTAAATGTATTGAAATTGTGCGACCCAAAATTTTGTTACAAAGACGTTTTGTGCACTTCCGGCCCAGAGACCATGGTCCTCCAAAAAATCTGGCCCTCAGGAAAATAAAGTTGAATAGCCTTGGTGTACAGGCTCATCACAATGTCAAATGCAAGATTTCTAATAATTCACTTCATTGTCGGGTTGTCTGTGGCCCTCTGCTCCGTATAAAGTTTCAAAATGCGGCCCTCGGTGAAAAAAGTTTGGACACCCCTGCTCTAGTCACTCTGCTGCCGTTTAATCTGTGTAGAAATGTACTGAGTGGTTGAGAGGCTGTTATTAATACATTTGAAACATAATTTGAGAAAACAAAAATTACTGAAGCTTTCAAAACTTAATTATATTTATTAAAAGGATGTGGCAGTGATGAACCCGGATAGCTTTTCTGGCCAGAATTTTGATTGCTTGGTTGTACATTGAACCAATTTGCTTATGGCTGAATGAATAGCATTGGCCTATGCTGTCACATAGTATGAAATATGAGAGAAGATCATTTAGATTTCTATGTATCGTTTTGGATACTTTCCAAATGTGTTTATTACATTTTAGATGGGGGTCTAGGACCAACCCAAGATATTTGAATTAATCAACCAATTGTATTTGATGAGTTTGCAGATTTATTTGACATTTTTCATCTAAATTTTATATTATTTTAAATGGAAACCCACATAGCGACCGTCTTTTTACAATTTAGAACCAACTTATTTTGAGTTAGCCACTGACTAACCTAAGCCATGCATGACAAAATCTCTGCAGCCTGTTTTGGCGGGTGCATAAAAAAAATGCATAATCCGCATAAAGTTGGAAGACCGTTCTAAGGCATGTAGTTTATATAAGAGACTAAACAGCAATGGTCCCAGAATGGAACCCTGAGGTATACCCATACAGATGTTTACAAATGGAGATTTGTTCCCAGCCACCGTAACACACTGTTCCCAGCCACCGTAACACACTGTTCCCTACCATGAAGAAATGAGGCGAACCAACCCACTGCCTCAGGAGAGATGTTAAAATACGGCATTTTGGACTGACTGACCCGTTTCAAAGGCTTTATTAAGATCGAGAAATACCGCTCCTACAACTTCACCCCTGTCCTTTATCAGGAGGTCCTGCCCTGTGGGCAGGGCTTACACAGAGGAGGATATAAAACCTGTTCAAACTGTTGATTTCTTTGACGAAGCAGGATTTATTCAACTTAAATTTCCTGAGGACCAGATTTCTCTGGGGGCAGCGTCCTATGGGCTGGATCGGAAATGTCACAAGTAACAACACAATTTGGAGGTCGCACAAAATATCAACACTAGAGTTGTTTAAATAATTGTAAAATATCTACTGCTACATGTTTGTGAAAAATAAAACAGAAAAAGACTAAAAAACATTGGTCTGCAAATTAGCCATTCCAACACTGAAGCAGAACTAACCTAGCTCAAGACTAGATAGGCTACTAACCTGGTCTGAACCAGGACTGAGGACTAAGCCAGCACCAAACCAGGTTTAAACTAGTTCTCCAGAATGAAACCAGAAAACAAAAAAATATATATATTTGAGAGATGTTTTTGGTGGGCCGGAACAGATCGTTTGACAGGCCTGCTCTGGTCACCTGGGCCTTAAATTGAATAGCCCTGCTCTAAAGTTATTTGTTTTGCGTGTGATCCCAAACATGACACAAAACCACAAACTCTACAGAGTCACTGTTTAACATTATGATTAGTAAGCCTGTCACAAAAACAAATCGTGAAATATGATGTATTGCTAAAGAAAATGTGACAACAATCAATAATATTGAAACTATTTAATGCTACTGAAAGGATTACATGCAAAACATGGGCCTGAACCTTCACTTAAAACTTCTCACAGTGAACACAAGTAAAAGTCAGCCTTACCTTTAGCAGACTTGCCTCAATGAGTTCCTGTTTGTCTCTGTAGAGGTATAAAACCTCTCCTCTCAGCCACTTCTACACTGTCAACACCTAACGTACTTTCATGCTTTTTTTCCCAGCCCTCCTGCCCCTTATATGCCCTACACTTTTTGCAAAACTCGTAAAACATCAGTTAAATTATGTAAAAAATGTATTTTTGTTAAATCCATGGTCAGAACGAATGGCATGCTCTTCTTCTTGTACTCCGTCTGCTGTAAACATTGCACACTAGCGGTACGCTCCCACCCAATTTCTACATGCAGCGAATTTTACACAAAAATAATGGGACAGCAGGTAACGAGAGCCAGCTTCCAATTGGAGAAATAGAGACGAGCAGCCAAATCAGTGCACAGAGCAGGCCAGGGAAAGGTGCAGAGGTGCAAGAGGAGAGGGTAAGCCTCAGCTCTGCACAAATGACACATTTTCAGATGAAACTGCTGCTGTTGAATAAAAAGCACTGTAATAAACTGTGCAATCTCTGACTCTGAAAGTTTAAACATGAACAGAAGAAAATGAATACTGAAAGGTCAGGCTGGGTCTCGAACCTGGATCACACACACCTCAACGAGCGACATTTTACACTTAAATTGAGACAAATTATGCTGAGAATCATCAAATTTCCGTAGTTAAGGAAAAGAGCCCCCCAAAACCTCCCACTCTCTGCTGATGAATGAGGCCATTATACAAGAACACAGAAAAGAAACAAAGCATAAAAAAATGTGTCATCTATACTACATATTCAACACTCTACAGCCCAAAGATTATCGTATTATCAAAAAATTAATGATTTTCTTACCATTGCAAATAAATACCATAAATATTGAACAACATGTCGATACGGGATTATAGTGAAGAACATCTGTGGAAGAAGCGAGGTATTGACTCAGAGGAACACTCAGCGACAAGAGTGTAATGGATTATTAATGTCAGCGATGTAAGCCATTTATGGGAATTTAGTTATTCATTTCATGCTGTTAGACTATGGATGTTGTTTGACACAAAATGTCATACAATAACAATAATAATAATAATATTTGAATATAATAAAAATAGTAGGGTTGCACTCAGTGCTATAGGTGGCTGTTGTTCAGGGGAGACTGAAGGAGTCGTGCTGCTGAGCACTCTTGTAACTGCTGCTCTCAGAGTCCAGACTAAAGAGCTTTATTTGTTTGGTCTATGGTTTGAGCAGTTTGGAAGCAATGTTGTTTAACCTTTAGGCCTAAGCCTGTTATAGTTAAAGAAATGTATTGGGAGAATACAGGTGTCCGATGCCGGTGCTACCTTCATCGTAATATGAATAAATACTCAGAGCGCGTGGGACGTTTGTTGTATTCTTTCAGAATAAGGTGAACACCTTATTCCACTCTGCGTATTTTCGCCTCTTTGTCGCTACGGGTTGGAACAAGGGGAAAAGTCTTGCCGCTACACTATAAGATAAAGTAGATTGCTTTGAGGTAAATGTTCAATGTTCATGTGTAGCAACAAGTCAACACTGCTAAATTTCTCTTTGTAGTCTATGTAGAACGTATTTTCTGTCGAGATCGGCAGCCTTATGTACGGTAAAAAAATTCTCTACTTGGCCCTACTTGGCCTGGTTACGTTTTCATTACTCTTTAGAATCTGTTATCTTACCAATTGAAACTTTCCACAACAAACCATCTATGAAAACTATGTGGTACCGAAGTATTTTCACGATGGCACGATGTTCCGGTTGTCTTAAAAGTGCAGATCTTAACGTCTCGTTCCATTCATTCTCTATGGGAATTAGCAGAGTCTTGCTGAAACAAATCAATAAATAAGTAAATATTTTTGTCTCAAAGTTAAAGGCTAACGCACATTAACTTACAGGCAAACTTGATAAAAGTACACCGAATGCAAAGTGCAGTGCTTTTGTAAACAGGTTAATTCAGTTTGTGGCATTATTTCATTATTGAATACATTTATCGTATGTTAGCATGAGCTTATAGACCACTTACTTTTACAAACGTATAGATATCCACAGGTGTCTTTACATGGTATGTAAAGGTCTTAACAGGCTGCCAGTGATTAATCATGTGTAACTTACTCTCAACTTTGTGCTAATTAATTATTGATTTATTTTAGCGAGACACTGCTAATTCCCCACAAGGAATTAATGGAGTAGAAAGTGGAGCTCTCCATTTTTAAGGCAACCGGAAGTAGCCGGTAGGTTTCGTGAAAAGGGCCCATCAGTGTCAGTTCAGCCTGGTTAAAACCAGGTTCAAGCAGGTACTAAAAAATGACCTTGTCCTAGATAAGGAGGGCAACAGGAAACGCTCCAAACCGGGGCCGAATAGAGTAGAGTAGGGCTGAGTAGGTCTAGTGTAAACTAGATAATAACTAATAACCAGAAGGTGGGACATAATTCATCGCAGTGCCCGCAGCAACGTCCAGAATATGGTGAATGTGTTAAACATTTCTCACATTTTTAGTGCATTAGAGAGGATTTTTTTGTATTGGACCATTGGACTTTTTGGGCTCTGTACAATAATGGAATCTGGCAACCCTGATTCAGACTGCTACACATACAAATCTGGCCAAGTGCTACCAAGCATGTACAAAAAAAAACAATTCATGTGTCTCAGCTTCCCGTTTATAGGCATGTCTGCAACATTTAGAGATGTTTTTGTTTTGAACTGTCAATTGTTAACGGAATTTTGACATTATAGAGAAACTCGTGGATGGGACTCTGAACCCACATGTTGAAGAAGCAAAGGCTAAATGCATGTATTATTACAGAAGTGTTAACGTGTTCAGAGTGACGGTAATACAATTGCTGCAAATAGACTTCCCCAACAAATGGTTAATAAATTAATATAAGACAAACATCTTTAATTGAATGATGATTAGCTTAGCCGTGCATGCTAGTAAACTAGCTAGCAAATGTTAGTGTTTTTTTAATGTAAGATGTGGTCACTTTGTTTACACTTTATGATCACAAGTCAGGGGACATAAGCTGCATTTGGTCATAAAGGCGTGTATTTACACAGTGTGGCAGCACACGTGTCTTATAGTTTAGAAAAGCATGCCGAAAGACAGTCCGCGCTGGGCAGTTAGCAGCTATTGCTATCAGCGTGAGCTGACGCACACGCTCAACTCGAAAGGGGCTAGGGTTAACAACACACAACACATTCAGACATCTAGTACTTTAAATGTGCACAATGGCCTGTTGGAAAACTAAGTTTAACATACTGTTTGGGAGGCTCAACATATTTCAATGCACGACTCAAATGGTTGACAATTGTTTACTGTTTGAAATAATAATGTGAAACAAGGAAAGGCTAACTTGCATTTATTGTCTTTAGCATCACTCATGGGGAATGTGTCGTTATTATCAATATGCATCTGCAGCTAAATGTGGACTTGATTATGGGACCGTAATAAACATATGCAAGCATTACCCACTGACCATAGGTCCTAATTGTGCAAAGTTACTCTGAGCTCTTATACATAATTGTTATTAATAGGTATATATTCCAGGGGCCATTTACGGCTTCTAATGTCCTTCTGTAATGTTACCATGTGAAACTAATAGTTTGGGCTAAATTTTAAATAATCAGACAAGCATTTCTTACAGCATGCAAAATAATGTAACTGTTGTAGTCGACTGTGGCACTTTTAGCCTAGCCTTTTATTTGGGAATTATGAAGTGGACAGAGTGTTTAAAACAGACTGGTCTTCTGTGTTTCATACCTTTAACAACAAGGCCTTCGTTCTGGCGCCATCTTCTTGAAGCCTGTGAAATCCAAACAGTGAACTGCAAGTAGAGGACAGACAACACAGGCGGTTCCGTATTACTTAGGGGCACTCGTGTTTGTTGTTTGATGCCATGCAATGAAATCTGAGAAATATTTTTTTTTAACACTTTGAATTGTTTACAAAAGAAGAGTTCAAACCTGTCAATTCCAGCCAAAGTATCTTTCTCTTGCGACGTTAGCTTTGGAAAGTCCTCTTCGATTTCAGTCGCTTTTCCCGACGCCATTTTCTCCTCGTCATTACCAGTAACGCCGAGTCTATGTGCAGCAGCAGAGGCAGCAGCGGTGAGCGACACTCCGCACGATTTCATGGAGAAGAAATGGGAAGATCAAGTGAAACAAGCGACTCCAGCGAAATGTAAAAAGAACACGGCTGCACACCTTCTCCAGGGCTAAATGGGGCGTAGCGTAATTCTTGCCAAATCCTCAAGGAAAAGATCCCTTCAAGTTACCTTCCACCCTCATCCTCATCAAACCACCGCGTGCATTCCAACGTGCCAATGTGTGCATGGAGTTGTTATTATGTTGGGTTTTACCATTGAGTCTTTTTTTAATAATATGGCAAACTTCCCCTACCCTCGGCTCAAAGTTGTTGTAATTGTGTCACTGCAAACGCACGCCGCTACCTTCGCCACGCCCTCGGTTTACACTGGCCAATTGGCGGCCAGCGTGTACCGTCACGTGACTACTTGTGGCGGATGTGCTACGAACACGCGTTACGTGCACGCGTTTCAGTGCCCACCCTATGTCCCGCCTCCGCTCAGCCATTGGATATTTACATGACATTGCGATTACGCAACTGCAATACAAAGCCTCTGAATGGCCAATGTAGCTGTCATGTTGAGTTCTCTTAAAGATAACAAAGATTTAGATTTTATTTTTGAATGTTTGTTAATAGTTCATATTACATTTGATGTATTACTTATTTGCATTTGGTATAATTCAAATTATTATGTTTTCGATGATAATTACAAATCAAACCTACATCCTCACCTAAGTGCTCAGAAGCACATTAAACGATATTCACATTATTTGTTTTAACAAAAATTAGATCATACGTGGCTATGATTATAATCTCTGGTAGGAGGCATGTCCACGCATTTATGCAAATGAGACGTGCAGGCAGCTAAGGACACAAGACGCTCTGCAAAATGGCGAACCGTGACAAGGGTAAGTAGGCCTCAAAAACTCCATAAAAGCCCCATAAAAGCCTGACGAGATGCATTTACAATATTATTTTAATAAATAATCACTTTAAGTTCGTGTTTTCGAAGGCATTTTATCATTTACAACCCATAATGCCTTCATACGAACGTAAAGTGTTTAGTGTCCTGCTAACTTGCTAAAGGGCCATTAAACTTGTTTGAAGTTGCAAACATAAATTGACAGGCCTCATACTGTCAATGATTGCAAGTGTACTGACTGTACCTTAAGCCACTGCTATGATAACTGATCGCGTTACTTAAATTATGGGCTAAATGTCAACTTATGATACTTGTGTTGTCATTCATTGCCCACAGATCTGGAGGATGAGCTCTACGACAAGGTCGTGGACCTGACAGAATATGCCAAACGCCAGAGATGGTGGAACCGAGTTTTTGGAAAAAATTCTGGGCCAGTTGCTGAGAAATATTCGGTGGCTACACAGATTGCCGTAGGTGGACTCAGTGGCTGGTAACTACGCTTTTATTTTCCTTAATGGACTGTTCCACCATATTTGTAACTACTAGGATATTTCAAATGGTAGTTTTGAGATAATCGAATGTGATGATCTCATAATCTCGGAGTTTAAGAGCCAGAAATACAGACAGACAAGAATTTAATTTTAGACTATTTTTGAATGGCAATCTGACTGTTAAACATCAAATTCCACCATAGAGTCTGACCTTTTTCCCTAACCCAGTTATAACACACAACTGTATTGGTGGCTATGCTAGTAAATGTTTATTATTTTACAATATATTTTTTAACAGTTAGGGTTAGATTTCAGAATAGTTGATTTGGTTTATGCTAGAGCTTTGCCTAGACCCTAACCAGGTCTAGGTAAAACTGCGTTGTGAAAAAAACTTAAATTCTTTAGGCATACAAATTTCAACCTGATTTGAATGACTCCTTTGTTATAGCAATAGTGCAATTAAATTCAATTCAAAATATTATGTATTTTGAATATATTATATATTTTGAATAGGGAACGGTCACCCTTTTTTCACAAAATCCTTCAGGCAAATTTTTCCTTCCTGATCGGATGTCATGTGAACGCAACCTGTAGTAGAATTGAACCATTAAAGCATTTTCAAAGAAATGTAACATTTGAAATGTAGAAACATATTCAGTTGTTGTCATCTGGACTCTGTTGTAGAAAAAACAAAACGTTTCAACTCTCATCCAAGAGTCATTCTCAATCTGTGAAACAAGTCTGAGAACTCGGGTTTATATCCTACTCTGTGAAAGTCCTTCCCACAGGAAGGGACCTCCTGATAATAGGCCATTGAAACTAACTGAGATGGGCCATCTACATCCTATTGTGACCCTACTTTGGCTCCCTCCCCATTGAGTACCTGATTAGCATAAGAATGCCTCGGGCGTCTCCAGGGTTTCAGCAAACCATTACAATCAACTGAAAGGTTGAATCTTTATACCTCCATTACTATTTTAGGAAGGATTCTCTTTTTTTAACAAAGATTGCCTCCTTAACTCCTCTTTCAAACCATCTTTTCTCCCTGCTCAGAATCTCCACCTCACTGTCTTCTATAGAGTGGTTTGTGGATGAAGATGCACGGCGCTCTGGGGTCCTGAACTCGCGTGTCTTCTATGCCTCTTGTGAAGTGGCTGTTTAGTCTCCCCTATGTACTGCTCTTTACAACTTTCTTCACTGCATTGGATAGAATACACTACTTTGCTCTGCTTTTGTGTTGGGTGAACCAGGGTGAACCAGTTTTTGTTTTAACACACATACTTTTGTGGACAAAGAGAAACATCTCCAATTTGACCCAGATGACCTGATGGTTTCATATGTTGTTATGTCCCTTTTCACCTGCATCCCAACTTCTGAGGCAGTAGCAGCAGTTAGGACGAGGCTGCAGGAAGACACCACCTTACAGGAAAGGACCAAACTGACACCTGAACACATCTGCAAACTACTAGAAATCTGCCTTAACACCACATACTTTCAATTCCGGGGACATTTTTACAGACAGATTCATAGGCTCGCCCGTCTCTCCCATCGTGGCCAACTTGGAGCATTTTGAGAAGAAGGCACTGACCTTCTTTCCAGGCATTGCTCCAAGTCTTTGGTACCGTTACGTGCATGACACTTTTGTGACAATTAAGAAACAAGAGCTGGAAGTCTTCTCGGAGCACATCAATGCAGTGGACCCACATATCAGGTTCACAAGAGAAGATGCTAAGGAGAACCGCTTGGCCTTTCTTGATTGTTCCACCATCAGAGGACGGGAAGCTCCAGACAGAAGTATATAGGAAACCTACACGCACGGATCAGTACCTTCTCTTTGGCTCTAACCACCCACTACAGCACAAGCTGGGAGTGTTCAGAACACTACAACACAGAGAACACGTCCGGAATGCTCTCTCAGCCTGTGGATACCCGACTTGGGCTCTAAACAAAGTGTAGAGAACCAAAAAGCAGGACAAAAGGGACAAAAGGGAAACAGAACCAAGAAGAAAGCGTGTCTCTATCCCTTATGTCTCAGGACTGTCAGAAAAACGGCAAAGAATTTTTAGACAACACAAAGTCCCTGTTTATTTCAAACCAGGCAACATGTTAAGACTAGAACTGGTTCACCCTAATAACAAGATGCCCACACAAAAACAGAGCAATGTAGTGTATTCTATCCAATGCAGTGAAGAAAGTTGTAAAGAGCGGTACATAGGGGAGACTAAACAGCCACTTCACAAGAGGCTTTATCAGCACAGACCCCGCGAGTTCAGGACCCCAGAGCGCTGTGCATCTTCATCTTAAAGCCACAAACCACTCTATTGAAGACAGTGAGGTGGAGATTCTGAGCAGGAGAAAAGATGGTTTGAAAGATCAGTTAAGGAGCCAATCTTTGTTAAAAAGGAGAATCCTTCCCCTAAATCGTAATGGAGGTTTAAGATTCAACCTTCCCGTTGTTTATAATGGTTTGCTGAAACCCTGGAGATGCCCGAGGCATTCTGATGTGAATCAGGTACTTTCAATGGCCCATTATCAGAAGGTCCCGCCCTGTGGGCAGTGCTTTCGCCTGAGTTCTCAGACTTGTTTCACAGATTGAGAATGACTCTTGGATGAGAGTCGATACATTTTGTTTTTTCTAAAACAGAGTCCAGATGACTACAACTGAATCTTTTTCTACAATGGAACATTCCTGGACAAATGAGGAATTACACCGACATTTGAAATGTTATTCTGACTGTAAAACATTTAATCTTAAATGGTACAATTACAGTGCTCATTAAAAAGTGCAGCCAAATTTTTATCTTTGCTCTCTGTTTGTTGTAGGTGCGCCGGATATCTTTTCCAGAAGGTCGGGAAAGTAGCTGCTACAGCTGTGGGGTGGTGGAGGTCTTCTGATGTTACAAGTACACCCACATTATACTAATTGACACATAAAACATTTCTTTGTTTACTTTTTTCACTTTGCACATATTTTCCTTATTTTAGATAGCAAATAATACTGGCTATATTCAAGTGGATTGGAAGAGGGTAGAAAAGGATGTCAATAAAGCTAAGAAGCAACTGAAGAAAGGTACCACTCAAGCATCAACAGAACTGGATACAGTTTTTCAAAAGGTATGAATATTTTATTATGCCATGTTTGGTCATATTTAATTGCACTCAATGTCTTTCTTGTCTTTTATGTATTTTAAATCCATTTAACCCTTGTGCTACCCTAAAAGATACTGTGCGGTTTAAAAACACTTTTTCTATTTTAAGTATTTATTTTTAAAACGTAAAACAACAAAAAACAAATGCACACAATAAACAACACTTTTTCATGTTGTGGAGGGAGTGGGGGAAGCCTTCTACTACAGACGCCTGTGGGTTATTCAGACCCGAAGATAGCACGTGGATTAAGATTTAAACTCATGACAATTTTATGTTGTACTTATTTTGTTTTTATCTTTAGTCCACAGAGTTTGTGAAGAAGAATATTGTCGTCACAAGCAGCTTTGTTGGAGGTTTCCTGCTTGGAATGGCATGCTAGAAATCTACCAAAAATCTACGTACCATAAAATGCTTTTTTATATTTACCACTTGCAAATAGATTGACTTAGTAACTGTGTATATGTGGCTATGCAGCACATTTCTATTTGAATACTGTACCTTTACATAAGAAGCACTTGTACTATGTTGTATTGGTTTGATCAGAAGTTCGAGCTGTTGTTTTTATATCACTATTATATTTTTGCAAGCCAAATATCTTTTGGGGAAAAGAACCACCAGTGTATTATTTATTTCTTTTGATACTAAAATTAGATTTAATCATGCCAAGTAAATCAAAGTTCAAATGTGCACCTGAGTGTAAACAACATGATCATTCATCTTCAAAACCTGATGTATGTCCAAAGTGCTACCTTTAGGTCATTTCACCTCTTTGCCTGCTTCTCCCTGTTTGTATGCATGGCTTTGGCAGCCATGCTGCGTTATGTTTGATGACAATAAAGTTATGAAGGCAGCGTTGAAGAATGTCTACAATTAATTGAGTTAAAACTAATTGTCACATGATATACACCCCAATAAGACGGTGAAAGGTTGGATGGATTATTCTAAAAAATAAAAAAAGGTCTTTGTCGAGTGCGTCAGTAGATGGCGCTAATGTTGCATAATGTTCTGTTGCTGTTACCTGGTTACGCACCTTAACAAAGTCTCAACGTTTCCATGGTACCGTTGTAACTTAAATGCTTGCAGCTCCACGTTTCGTAAAGTTGAAGGTCGGCAACTCTTTATCACCCAAATGGCTTCATTACCTCTACTTCCTGGGAATTCTCCCAACAAACACGTAAGGACATCCTTTTCTTTGTCAGTTATTGGTAAAGCTGTGATACACTTGTATCATTTTATTTGAAAAATGACCCTTAATATTTTTGATCAAGTGGCAGACCCACGGGCAAAACAACTGATAAAATGCGTTTTGCTGCCTCATTTTGTCCATGGACCTTTAGTCTTGGTCAAATTTACATTTGCCTAAAGTGTTTTCTCCGTTGTTGCTGCTTCGATAGTTCAGAGCTAATTAACACTAAAAGCTAACGTTAGCTGGCTAACAGCAGGGGGAGATGAAGGCCACTTTCCCACACCCACAACCATGACCACAACACTGACTCAGACGAATATGTCAGATAAAAGTTACATCTTATACAAGGAAAGAGGGGTTATCAGTTTAACTGTATATTCAATCCATTCTTTATTAGGAACAATAATAATGATAACGTTTTTATCATTGGTCGAATCACGAGCATAGCCTGCAGTGTTCCCATTTTATCTGGTTACCTATTTTCTTCCTTTTTCTTTTTTTAGATCTCAGGTCCAAAATAATTAAGCAGAGTTGTAGACTGGTATTAGCTGCTTTTTCACATTTTACGTGATCAGATTTCATTACTCACCTTTGACTGTCAATTGATATCCCCTGCATAAACTCTATTGCCAAAGCAAGATAAATGTACATTTATTTTTTTGCTTGTAACGCAGCTGGGTAAAGAAAAGTTTCACAAGTCCCATCATTTTGGCATTTCAAATGGAGTGACTATGCTGGCAGGAGACGAGAAGCCGGGTATCGGTGGGGAACCACTACCTGGTCAGAGGACAAGATCTAAGTATTCTGTCTACCCCGAAGGAAAAGGCAGTGGCTTTCCATCGTGGGTGGTCTTTGATAAACAGGTGAGCCGCAACCATATTCTCCTACACAAATACTCAGCATCTGTTCTGTGAAGCACTGTACATGCAAGACCGTGTCTCATGTCAGTTTTTGTTGTAGACATTGTGTTTTGATGCATACTTTGAGGAAACTGTGCCACAGTCTGAAAAGGAGACATCTAGAATACGGAAGTGTAAGATCCTCTTCTTCCTGGAGGATGATACTATCAAAGTTGTAGAGCCAGAGTTTAAGAACAGCGGCATTCACCAAGGTGTGAAGCAATGTTTAGTGTTTGAATCAGTAGAATTTGACTCTATTTTCTAATAATGTTGTTCCTTATGACAGGGACACTTATTCGACGTCACCGCATCCCACTTCCACCACCAAACGATGACCAATTCTACAATATTTCCCATTTCAACCTTAACCAAGACATCAACCTGTATTCTCGAAAGTTTATGATAACCAATTGTGATACATTCACAAGAAATGTTATCAGAAATCGTGGAGTGTGTCTGAATGAACCAAAAGCCTGTCCTGTTGATCTGTATACTCAGCACAGAGAATATGTAAGCACTTGAAGATATTAACTAAGTAATGTTGAACCATTTTAAATTATATGACTACATCTATGCTCTTCTTGCGTGCTCATCCTCGCAGGAAGAGAAGAGTATGAAACCACTACGGCCATATGAAAGGCATGACACTCGGAAGCAGTTCTTGGATAATGATAATCAAGTGCTGCGTTTCTACTGCCACTGGGACGACACCAAGAACATGTTTGGTGATGTTCGAAATTTGGTCCTACATTATTTCCTTGCTGATGACACCATAGAGATCCGAGAGGTCTTTAGCCCCAACTGCGGTCGAGATCAGGTGTCCAAGTTTCTAAAGCGCTGCAAACTTCCAAAGGTGAGACATTGATAATGGCAAGTTGTTTATTGTGACAGCTCAAAATAGATCAATGTAAGTACAATAATTCACAAGTGAACTTAAGTTTTAGCTGAACCCATAGCTTTTAACCACAATCTAAAGCTACTCAAATGTAAATGTACTTAATTTATCTTAGTCAAACTTTGATATTAAGTCTCTCATGTGCTTTGGACTCATTTCGACTGGGGCAAAGTTTGCAGTGTAATAGATTATTTCCACCCGGTCACACCTTGATCTAACCGATTCAGTTATATGAAAAGACTCGCGGGGGAGTCATTTCGGACGTAATAAGTCATGAGTATTAATCATTACTTCAGCTGAACATCTATCTCACAGCTAAAGATTTTTCAGGACTTACGGAGCAATAATATACCTGCATTAAAATCCTCCATCCCTCTTCACTCAATATTATCCTGACTTAAACACAGTAGTCCCCCAAACAGACAGAAACGTACCCGTTCTCTCTCTTTTTGTTAAAAGTAATGTATTAAAAAAGTACTTTTTTACTTACATTACTGTGTTGTTTGTGTTTATTTTCCTTAGACCCCAAGTCAACTCCCGCTGCCTGGTACAGTTACCGATCGCACCATTCTTAATGTTTTGGACTCATCAAATCAGGGGAAGCGTTATATACTGGATAGTCTCAAGGTAGGCTTCATCAATATATTTTTAACTTACATATTTATTTTTAAAAGTAATATATTCAATGTGAAAAATATAAATACCAATAAAGTGACAATGTATACACACACACACACACACATATTCAGAGAAAGATCCAGAAAATCTCTGTCAAAAGAAATCTTATAGTCAATTTCATAACGGAAAATAAAATGTTTTACTTTGAGTCAACATGTCACACATTTAATCATAACACATTTAATTTAGTCTTTATATTTACCCCTCTCGCCGCAGACAGGAGGCATCAAAGAGGAGTTTTACAAAGATTGTGACCTGGTTATAGGCACCGAGCTGAATGTGTTTGACAGGAAAGTTCTTCTCACTGACTGCGACGAATTCACCAAAAACTACTACCGCTGCAAATACGGCATAGGTATGCTTTTGCTTCTTTTTGTAATTTGTTTAGTTGAATAGTTTTTTGAAACACAGATGTGAAAATGTAACAACCGTTGCCTGTGGCTGTAGGACACCGATCCAACACTTGGCGGCAGTAAAGTCTCACAGCAGAAAAGGATGATTCCTTTGGAAATAAAGAATACCTCAATAATATTCATAATACCATGGTAAAAGTGTTGTCAAATAACTGATGAAGCAGAAAAGGAGAAGAGTTTGGAGTGTCAACATTAGTCACTCATTATATCACCTCTGTCCTCTGCTCCTTGGATGGATTAGCTCTTGCCCTTCTGGTTACTCCATCCCTCTGGGTTTACATGGTCTTTCAAGTAATTTTCTCTTGTTCTCTCAGAGGACTTCACCCCTGTGCCATACAAAGCCCCTGCTGCCCCTAAACCATCCAGACACTTGCCCCCCTACAACGGTTTTGGATCAGAGGAAGACTCACTCAGCTCCTGCCAGGGGCTGCTACCCAAACCCCCCCAAAAGGACTTCCAAAAATTTATTGCAAAAGACAGGTTCGATGAGCCTTAGTAGAGATGGATTACCTCTTTCATGCACTGGCAGTACAGAGCTAATATTTGCTCCCTTTTGTCCACACAGAAATGGTCTGGAGAGTAATGTGCTCAACTTTGAGGCCAAGATGGTGACTAATGATGCAGTGGACAAGGACAGAGTGTTCAACATCTCTTTTTACCTCAGCGATGATACTATTAGTGTGTTTGAGAAAGCCAAGCGAAATTCAGGTAAATGTTTAGGGTACTTACAGTGCCGTGAGAAAATAACAATATCCCAATTACAACCACCTTTTTAATAACAACACCAAGGAAACCATAAACTACAATGATTTGGAAACCAAATATGGATATCTTTGCTGCACTGATGCCAAAACGGTTACGTAGTGTTGATTGTCTGTTGAAGTTTATTGAATTTACACGAAAATGTACACATTGTATTATTTAGCCTTGAATTATTCCTGGATTGGTCATATTTTTTTCACTGACAAATACATCATTTTAGTACAGCTCAAATTGCTCAAATCCTGTAAATGTAACCACATTGCACATAGCATGTTTGTTTGAATGTCATACATTCCCACAACATCCAAAATGTTGTATTGTTTCCACTGCCCTGTAGGTTTGCTTGGTGGTAAATTTTTGGAGCGTGGGCGTGTAAAGAAACCAGGACAGGAGTTGTACAAGAGCGAGTTGTCAAAGTACTTCACAGCTCAGGACCTCTATGTTGGAGCTGTACTTTGTCTCAACAATCAAAACTTTCAGCTCATCGATGCAGATGAATATACTTTCAACTACATGGAGAAACACGCTGAAGAGGTTCGCACTGTATTTATGAAATATTGGGCACTGAGATGGTTTCTCACATACGCACTCTCACATTACATTTATTGTTTGTTTTTAGTTTGCCAGAGCCAACCTGGGTAGTATCCTGAGTAAAATACGCTCAGTTCCTGACGACAAACAGAAAGAGATAAAGACGTTTCATGCTCTCAGTGATCCCAGCAACTCTGGTTTCATACCTTATGAGTCCTTCAGGTGTGTATGTAGTCAATATGTTTGATTTCAAAAGTCTGTCAACGTAACAAATATACACATAGAACTTTATCATCACAGACAGGCAGATGATTTACAGATTATTTACTTAAAGTTTAAATTTAAGTGCCACTTGAATTTAAGCTTGTTGGCGACGGGTTTGAATCAAATACAGTGTATTACAGTTAGGCGCTGGACAGTGAGATGCGTATTATGTGGTTACTCTCACATTGACCACCAACTAAAAGTTGATAGATATTGTGGTTTTGGAACAGATACCATATGTTAAATAGATGAAACTGTTCTTCCATATTTGAAAGTTCCTACTTCTTTGTGTCATTTGTTTATGCGTGTGCTCACATACCACAGGGGGCTACTGATGGGCTTGGAGTGTGGCCTGTCGGAGCATGAGGTGCTGGTTCTGGCCCGCTGCTTCTCGGAGCGCGAGCAGCCTGAGCTGGACGTGAGCCTGATGCTGGCGGTGGCCCAGGATTTCCTCAGGAAGAAGCACTTTGAAGACTTCTCTGCAATGACCAAAGCCTTCGCACACCACGACAGACACAAGTAGGTGCATTCACATGCATCACACAGGCTGAAGTCACTGAGCTGTTATTTGCAGACACAATTTTGCTGCCAGAGAAACACATGCAGAAAAACACACAAAGGAGCACAGCGTCACAACAAGACATCAATCGTTCAGCCAGTGGCCCCATATCTCAGCGCTGCGATTAGTTCCAGCAGTGTGAGTGGAGCATTGGAACCAGATGCACCCTGAAGACCTGCATGGCCTGAGCCTCTGCAGGACACAGAGTCTTCAAAAATGCTTTCCTTCATTGGTTTGTCGCTTTGTCAATCTTTGACTTGTGTCAAGTTCAAGTCCAGTAGGCCATGTGTGTGTGTGTCCTTATCCCCCAGAGTGGGGATTATCCTCTAAATAAAGTCGGATTGTGCCACGGATCAGGCTGTCCTGCCTGTGTAAATGTCTCTGTTAACACTTTGTTAGCTCCAGATTATTCGTCAATATCAATGGCATGACAAGAATGACAAAAGAGAAAAACAACTGGCTCCATAAACCTTCATGGCCTCATTTACTATCATGTATTTAAATAAATGCAACTTGACACTTGAAAGAAATAATCCGTTTCATGCCTTAAATCTTATCTCACCACGTATATTTGACTTGTCAGCACTAAGTTTTTCTTTGTGCAGAACCGGACGTCTTTCCTTAAAAGAGGCCAGGACCATCTGCAAGGCCTTCCATCTGCCTCTGCCAGAGAATCTGCTAACATCTCTGCTTCAGAAGTATGTTATACTGACCAAATCCATGCTACTAAATATTTAGAAGTAAGCAAACAAAACATCCTGAAGTATTAGGAAAGAAGCAATATGTATTACCGTAGTGCCATGCTGTGCACATGCTAGGCAACTCATCAGTGCTGAATGTCTCCTTCTTCAGCCTCCCCACATTTAATGCTTTGCTGGCCTATAAAAAAATCCTTCTTACCAAAAATGTCTTTATTTCTATGTTTAAATGATTTTTAGAGTTATCAGATTATTGAAATGTCACGTACACAGATGCAGTGAGTAATTTGATTTCTTTCTGATAGTTTTTGACTAAAGATTAAGGCCAAAGACAAAAATTAAAGGGACAATGTTAAAGATAGAAAGAGTTTTATTTGTTAATTGCACTTGGACTTCCAAATACAACAAATTGATTAACTGACACATGTCATCAGGTTTTTTTCATGATCAGACTTGATGATTCATGTGAACACACACCAAAAATCAGATCTAATTCTTTGGTTATCTGATTATTCTAGTTATCTGATTCGTACTGTGCATGTAAATGTACCCACAGTTTATATCTAATAAACCATTTCATGTTTTGTATTGTTCAAATTGAGCAGTGGTGCAGTGGCAGTCTATCATTGCTACATGTGTTTCAGGTTCTCAATAGAAGATGAAATTGAATACCAGGCCTACATTGCGGGTATAAATTGGCTCGAACATCCAGCTGCCCCTGTAATGCCTGATGACATTGTAAAGGTAAGAACGCAACTGTATAATTCTGTAGTTCAGGCCAACAAAATACAGATAAACTAAAGTAAAACAGAAAAAAAATCACTGACCATAACCAAGAACAACTTGGAAAATCGTGCATGTCTTTGCTGAAAAGAAGAATTGGATGAAGAGAAAGAGGAAGTGTCTTTCATCTTCTATATATTACTGATTTAACACGCTCCACATCCACGTCTGAGCAGGAACAGGTGAACGATTGAGATATGCGCCATGACATTTCAACACTGTGTGTCTGTGTGCGCGTGGCTGCGTGATTGCTTGCTTATACTCAGTCTTTGCCTCTGGCCAGTGTCCTTGATGTATCCCATGTACTGTGTAAATGTATAAATGTATTTTTAATTTTGTTTTTCCAGGTGAACTTTAAGATTTCGAACTGTGGTGGAGTGGTGCTAAGAAATGTCAACTATGCCAGTATGCTGAAAGACATCTTCTCAGAGCCCCTCGCTGACCCAACAACTGCTGCATCATAGATTCATAAAAAGTGCTAGTCTATTTATATTATATTTCCTGCCTGCACCAATAGTGATTTCTCTTGTGATGTTACATAAACTAAGTATCTTAATAAGTTTGTGTTTTTACATGTGGCCGTGACAACCCTTTTAAGCTCAAAATGATGCAGTCCTCTGCAGAATGGATTCTTAAAGGCGAAGTCCTGACAACACATGCGTTTTGATGTGAATGCTTTTATCTTATCTGGGTTTAGTGTGACTACCTCCATGACAAGTTTAAAGACACGAGCCGTTAAAGCAGAACCATACTTTCAGCTCTGGTCAGCCTTGACTCACGCACTTTATGATTACAGCGCATCATAGTTATAACGCTCAGCGCAAATTTGATAAAAGAGAAGAGTACTTAAAGATGAATCATGTAAGCGATGTGGTGACAGTTTGCTGAATAGAACTAAAGTAGAAATTGAAGGGCTATCCATAATAGTGCAGTAAGATGGAGTATTTCTGTAGAAAGTGCACTAATTAGATAAGATGAGCTAGGCATCTGAGCCCAGGCTGCCTTGACACTTGGACTGATGGTCGGAAAGCAATCAAAAGTGAATCAAATGTTGACAAAACAATCATTTAAAATGTAAATGCATATTATAATTGAGGGGAAAACTGTAGCATTTGTAATATTTCTGAGGAAAATGTCACACCTGAAACTGATTTCAGAGACTGTTATTACTATGATATACAGGGAAAGGCCTAAGACTTATCAAGTCAAGATGAATGGTGACCATTAAAGTGTTATGGGTAAAGTGACTTATGTTCATATAAGAGCATTCCAATTTAAACAACCTGCTGAATTATAGCCTGAGTTCATAACCTGATTTAGTCTGGGAAAGGGGAGAAAAGATTAAAGGAGACATTATTTTAATACTTATTATTTAACTTTAACATAAATAGATCATTATACATTTGGTTCATTGTAAACCACAATATTGATATTGATCTTGAAAGGCTTATATAAATAAAAACAGGTCCATTGACTGTTCAAGACTTCAGAACTAAGAAGCCTCTTTGTGGTGGAATTTCACTGTAACTTGCTGCAGATTGTCATTTACTTGTATTTGAAAAGTGACTTTATGCCATTCTAGAACTCTACATGTATCACTCAGTCTACGTAGGTTTTGTTTTTCAGATATATCTAATTGCAATTGCAGTAGAGGGATGTGGGATAGGTGAAAACAGGTATTTTCTGAGCACATAATTACTCAGACATGTATGAATCAATCTAGATACAATATGAGTAAAATGATAAACACTGTTATAAATTCTATAATACTGACTCTACCTTTGTTTTATATTTCTATTTTCCAGAGTCGCTTATTACAGCTTGACGTTGTGTGTGGCGCTGTAGTTAGTCTATAAAAAACAGTTGATTCAGGCGCCCCAACATGTAATCTGATCTTTTCCTGAACATTCTACAAGAGGATATGTCAAACTTGAGGAATCAGCCCCACCATCCCCTGATGGAATGCACATAAAGCTCCGCCCCCCCAGAAACAGGGAATCACATCACCGCCATGGGGCATTATCAAGTCCTCGCTGTCTGCTTTCACACATACTATTAAGACTAGACTATACAAAGGCTGACGTGGATGCTTTGAGCTGTGACGGAGCTTCCTGAACGCTCGCTTGGCCCTGGTCCCTTATGAAGTACAGCGGGGAAGAGGAAGAGGAAAGAGGAAGGACAGGCTTCTCAGACAGTATCACAATAGTCCTGTGAGCCCGTCAGGAGTCTGAAAGATTTCTTAAATTTTTCCACATTAGTCCCACTAAAATCCTAACAAATAATTTTAGAAAATCATACACAAAAATAGGCTGTCATATCATCCCAGGATAGGACAGCCTTTGTTAAATCAAGTCAATAGTATTGGTAAATTATGTGTTTGGTGTCTAAACCTAATTTCTTCAGGAGCGCACCAACTATTTATCGAGCAAAAAAAATACAACCCTAAGTTTGATCCATCAGATGTAGAGCTACTTTTAGGCCAGATACATTTATTTAACTTTAGTCTTGTCCGATTGATGTTTAAAACATTCCAGACATGGTAATCTTTACCAAATTAGTGCAACGGTATCAAGGTAACATATTGACTGCCATTGTTCCTACTGTTCGTACCAGTCTAAAAAAATTTGTTTTATTTCCAAGCCTGTACCTTGAAAGAACATGCAACTGGCCATCACATATCACTTCTGTTAATGATGCCTGCTTTTTCAAAGAATGCTTTGTTCTCTGACACATCTTCAGTGACTCCTCGTCTTCTGTAAAACTGAAAACATGGTTTCTTGTTGTAGAGGCAGTCTTTCCTTGTTCCTCTTTTTACTGCCGCTCTGCTCTGTACGGCGCACTGTAAAAGCTGATCTACAGGAAGGTCATAAAAGCCTCTGGGGTTGTGTAGGCCTGTGCTGTGTGTTTGTCCACATGCACGCGAATGGGAGCAGTGGGCCTAATTCAGGTCTGATGGAGTCATGACTAATCTATGAAGTCTAAACACATATCCAAGAACAAGGGGGAGAAGTCTCTGTTTACTGGCCTGCTGCCGCTCTTCTCTCTCCTGACAGCACCTCCTAAAACTGGATGCTACAGACACACACTCATCACAGAGCACCTGCACTCACATGTTGTTTTGCTCTGCTCTCTTCCCCAGAGCTGCAGCTTGGCCGTGCTGGCCTCTTCTCAGTTTGCTCTTAGTGGACAAGTGTGACCGCTGTGCTTCTGCGTTGTGCAGATGTATGTGCAGTAAGGAGCCGAATTTATGGAAGGCACTCCATTTAATCTGGTTGTCAATAATAGAAACAAGATCAACACGCGCTGCTGTTTATCGGTCGAGACCAAACTACAGGGGGAAAGACAATGGACAGAGTCTCCGTCCCCCGCATATCTTCACATCAATCAATTACAACACTGGAGCAACACCAGAGCTCAAAATAAATTTAAATTAAAAAAATATAATACCATTACAAAGGTACAAGACACTTAAAACATGGGATTACAATAGATGACTGATCACTTCCCAACACGGTATTTACAAAGAGAAAAGTCTGCGGACGACTGGGATGTAACATTAACATCAGTCCTTAAACTTTTAAAATGTTGACTTTATTTTTGGGTAAAATTACAACTTTATTCTTGCAAGATTACAACTTTATTCAGTCATAATTATGACTTTAATGTCGTAATTTGGTTATAATCATACCTGACCTTATGCCTATGTTTTATTTGTGCCAATTGATATCTAATTTGAATTTAATTATTAAATCAAAACCTTACTTTTCTTGTTGGTAACTGACACACACTTTTATTGTGAAACATAATATGTATGGAAAACTGTTTGCAAAAGCCATTTATATTTATGTTTCAAGCATTTGTAGCTGTGTTGTACAATGAACTGACTGAGCAAGAAATCAATCACAAAATGTCTTGTACTTGACATCTAGGTGAATTTTTGGTTGGTGCACATCAGGTCCACAGCAAAACTCTTGAAAGGGTTTGTGGCACTGCAAAGGAGTGCAGGGGGCTTTGTTACATCACTGTCCTTGGATGGCAGATTGAAACATGGTCAGCATCTACAAATGTTTCTACTTTCTTCAAGTCAATGAGTGAAGGCTGTCACTGCTAAATGTCTCGCAGACTGTTCCTGTGATTCTTCGATGCCTACGGGCATTGGCGCGGGGGGGAGGGAGGGTTCAGACGCCCAGCATTGCCTCAGGTGCACATGAGGAAACACTTAACAGTCTCTGATTGTTCCGCATCGCCTTGTGCGTCTGTCTGAGAGCTGTTTTGTCCTTTGAATCACTTATATACAAGTTAGTGTGTTAATGTCATTAATAATGTGTGGTTTGTAGTGTGCCACGAGCAGAAGACCGTCTCTTTGATTTTCACTTGTATTTCAAAATCTCAGTAGAACAATGTGCAGTGTCCAAGCCCAGGCCTGGTACACTCATCAAACAAACGTTGTCTTTGGCAGCTGCCATAACATTGCTTTACCTGTTGCAGCAAAAGAGAGAAAGTTATTCTACCCCAGCTGTAAATTACAACTATGGGACTATTTTTGTTAGACATTTGTATCCCAGTGGAAGACATTTTGGCGGCGAACGCTCCTGTTATGTGCTACATAAATCGCTCCAGAATTACAGCCCAGATTGATTCTTTTCATTTATCTTAAAATAAGTTTGGAAATTAATCTTTCAAATGAAGACTGAAACTTCTTTGCCATCAGTCAGGCCACTCTTACAGATCATATAAAACGGCTTTAAAATGGAGATCACAGAGCCCCACTTGATATTGATGTATTGGGGTAGGTTTTTAAAGTCTTTTAGGGGGAAAGGATTGTGCAAATGGATTCATTCTTCATCTAGAAACGTCAACCATTGAACAACTTCTCATTTGCCAGTTGTGTAAAATAGTGGACAGGAGCTTGCTCTACATAAAGGTAAAGAAGACATGTAAGAAGAAAACCGATATAACTTTATAGAAGCTAATTTTAGCACATACAGCAGCCTATCTTCAAATTTCCTATGTGTTATTCCCAGGAATAGGAATAGGATATCCCTGTATCTTACAGACAAAAAGTCAAAATAACTATAATGAGTGATGATCAAGTGGCCAATTCCTTGTACAATTCAATTTAAATTGATCAATATAATATGACACTAAGCAATACCAATAAATAACCAGCTCTAAACGCATAAATTGAAAATTATTACAAGTTAGGCTCCCATATTAATAATAATGGGCTTGCCTAGCCTGAGGGAGCATAACTGGCCTTTCGAAATGTTGACAATTGGTTGTCAAAGCACGCCAATAATCGTAAAATTGGAATTCTTCAGATTAATAACGTAAATTGACAGCATTCTCATCCATGTCGGTGTCCGCCGATGACACCCTGTCCACAATACACTCAATTCATTTAAATGTCAAAAAGTGAAAAAAAGGCAAAAGTCGATCTTCACTTGTGTCTGTTTAAGCTGTGTGGATCAGTGAAAGCACCACATGTTCACTATAGTAAACACGATACTTCATCTATCGCCAACTTTCCGTGCGAAATATTTTTCTGATCCACATATTCTGAAATAATAATAGCACATTTTTTAATTACATATAAACTAGAAATGAAATAGTCTGATCGTTTTGAACATTGTCTCAAAGCGAGTCACTGTACTCTGGACAGGAAACAGCCATAGCCTCCAGCTCTCGGCTGTGGCCCTTGAGTCCCCGGCTGGTGAAGTACTTGTAGTTCTAGTCTGACGGGGAGCCGTTACTGAAGCAGATTAAACAATGTTCACAGGAAATTAGCAAATGGATAAATGTTCCAGCATCCCCTGTCCTCAGACCCTCATTCTGGGCAAGGAAACACTGCAAAACCCTTTGGAAAAACCTCATGGAGAACCATAGTGAAGGAGAGATCCTACTCCCACTGACTGACAGGTTGCAGATGGCCCAGGACTGACGTGCTGCCATTTGTATGGGGGGCCAGAACCACTCAGGAGGAGAGAGGGTGGTTCATCTAACAAGACAGTTTATCCAGGCACATGAAGAGCAGTTCATTTAAAATAGAGAGCATTCCTCCAGGCAGTTGAATACTCGGGTCTACAGGTTAGGGCCGTGGGATGGGCATCTAAGGTGCAGTGACCACTGGAACAGCATCAGCAGTGTCTAAAACCATACCTCTCCTAAACTAAACTATTAAATATTGTTGAGTGGAAAAATAGTCAGAAGCAGAGGATAGTGCTCAAGCAGCCATACTTCCCCCAGTATAGTTGATCGTAGGGCAGCAGAGCTGGGAAACTAGGTTTTTATTTCTTTTCCTAACAGCCTAACCATGAGCAATTTCAAAGAGGAACATTTTAAGCCTGGTCTTAAATTAAGAGACTGTGTCAGCCTTTTTAACATGGACAAGGAGCTGATTCCATAACACAGGAGCTTGGTAGCTAAACGCTCTACCTCCTACTGTGCTTTTAGAGACTCTTGGGACCACCATGAGTACAGCAGTTTGGAGTGAAGTGCTCTGTTTGGATGATATGGTACTAGCATCTCTAAAGTAGGATAAGCCATGTAATTTATGGCTTTGTAAGGCTTTGTCTGGCTTTATTCTAAACTCAACAAAGCCAGTGAAGAGACTCGAGTACCAGCGTAATGTGCGTTCTTCATTTAGTTCTGGTTAGTAATCTTGCTGTTGCGTATTGAACCAGTTGAGCTTGAGCTTTTAGGACACGCTGCAAGCAGGAAGTTACAGTAGTCTAATCTAGATGTAACAAATGCATAAATAAGTTTTTCAGCATCACTTTTAGACAACAGTTCTCTGTATATTATACAAATGAAAGTAGGCTGTTTTACAGGCTTGATTTATATGTGCTTTAAACAAGAGCTCTTGGTCAAACAAGACTCCAAGGTTTCTTAGACTAGAACTGGAGGCTACACTGACAAGGTCCAGTGTGACTATCTGCTCAGATATAGAGTCTCACAGACGTTTAAGGCCTAGTTATTTCAATGACCTCAGATTTTTCAGGGTTAAGACACAATGTCATCCAGGATTTTGTATCCTTCACATAAGCACTAAGTCTGCCTACTTGATCGGTCTGATCTTTTTGCCGTCTCCTCAATGTCCTCGTCTTCATCCTCATCTTCATCACGGCCTCTCTTTTACGCTCCGTAAACACCGCTGCTTTCTCTCCGTTTCCTCTACATCATCTTCATCGTCCTCTAAATCAGAGGATTGTAATTAGTATTAGGCATTAGTTCAGAAAGTTTGTTTACTTATTATTGTTCATTCATATATTGGTAATAGGTCCTTGTTTGTTTAAAAAGACACATCTGATGCACTGACGACAAACAAACTGGTGAGTTAAAAAGATGAGCTATGAAGCTAAAGAAATGACTGTATGTTAATATAACTACAACAAAGTATATTTGACCCCAAATAAATAGAATTTATTTTAGAATTACATTTTCAACACAAAATTATAGTACTTTCTTTATGTATTACCATGTGGTCTTATACTGGATCTGATCATTCTCAAGATCATTCTAAAACTGCTGAGGAAAGGTCACATTTTGTCCTATTTGTTTGATTTTTTTGTTACGATAATTGTTCAAATTAGTATCTTGTTTTGATAGTGGTTTTAGTGTTGATTTGTATTTGATTTTCAATACTTTTGACAAATTTAGTACTGGGCCAACTAATGTCACTGTCTACTAGAAGTGAGAGTGATAGCAGGAATAACATTTTATCTTGCATGCTGAGAGAAGCAGGAAACTTTGTTGGTGGAGGTAAAAGCTCAGGAGGTGGAGTTTTTTTCTCACGGTCTTCACTCTCCTCCGCTTGCTCCTCCTCAGAGTTGGCGTGTGTAAACCCATTGTTCTCCACCAGGTCTTCGTCATTCTCCTCCTCTGGTTCCTCCTCAGAGTCGTTGTGTATGTTGTTCTCCTCCAGGTCTTTGTCATTCTCATCCTCTGAGTCAGAATCTATAAACCAGTTCATCTCCTCCAGGCGGAGTGCATCTCCGGCAGGATCATGCTGTCCTACAATGGGTGCATCTCCGGCAGGTCCGCGATAAGGCAGCTGTGGGACATCAAAATGCCAACATAGATTAAACACTAGCAGATTGTAATTAAAGAATGAATAAAATGCGGCCAGTCAAAGAGGCCTGATTTGCAATGTTTGCATTGTTGATTTAGTGTGACATGGGAACACAACATCGCTGCAAAAGCACCTTAAGAGGAAACAAGTTGGATTCGAAGCCAACTGTTAAATACTAAAATTATTTGACTGCTGTTAGAGCAGGATTATTATTGTGAGTGCTACACTTTAGAATATTTTGTTAGTGTTTTTCATTTTTGTCAATACTTATTACTGCCTCTGAACTTTCGGCTGTCGCTACCCTAACCTTGCCAGCAAGATGAATTCTCACAATTTTTGTGAGTTCACAAACTCTTGAGAATCCATCTGGTTAGGCTCCCACTGATCTGTTTGCAATCCGCAAAGTGGTTTAACGGGCCAATCACATGGCATTCAGGCCCCGCAGGCGGGACTGGAACCAATCACAAAGCAGCATTGTGGTTTGGGCAGAAGTCGAAACAACCAGAACCAAAACAAACATGGCGGCGCCGATGGTGGCTCTTCGGCTTATTTTAGGAGAAATAAAAACTCTTTTGTTTTTTAATAACATGGACATAATGGTGCTTTGTACATTTGTGGATGAGAAAGAGGACTGTGCTTTTTTTAACTCTGGATTTAACACAATTTGGATTTTTCTGCTTCTTCTGCAACTTTTAGCGTGATATTTTTTTTACACCCCGACGACTTTCGGCGAGAGCCTTCCCAGATTGATTCACTTGAAAAACTCTATTCAGAGTGAGACACCCCTGCCCCCATTTTGTTGAAACTGCACCAGTGCGTGAGGGGGGGTGAAATTAAGGGCATTTCTTGGCTAATCGCACCTTCTACTGTACTAGTAGATCACACCAGTAAATTGCTCACTACCACCAGCCTTTCAATTCCGATTTAAGTGCTAAAAAGTGCAGCTAATGGTAAAGTTTTTCAGTAACAGTTAATCAATGACCAAATTAGTTGACAACTATTTTAACAATGGATTTTAATCAATTAAATTGATTAGTTGTTGCAGCCCTAAGTACAACATTATATAGAAAATCTCTCCTAAAAATTATAAATAATAATTATGTGACAAAATATTTTCACATAATTATTATCGCAAAGCATTTACATTTTGTCATGAAAACCATAATTAGATTTTAAAGTACAGCAACAACAGGGCACATTATGAAATACAGGAAAGTCTTGTTTAGTTTGGACAAAAGCAGCCATTTAAATCAATAGCAACACCTTTCTGAGCATAGATCACAATGTCCCACAAAGATATAAATTCTACAACATTTATGTTGATTCCATATGTGTCTCTTCCTCTCCTTTTGTGCAGCTTAGTGTTACCTCCATAAATCATTAGCCACTGGCGACAAGCACAGCGCCAAATCCAACAAAAACACTGAAAACTGTGGCTGTTAGCAGCTGTTCGCTACATCCACATGTGTCATCAATAACAGGCCTTTGCCTCCACTTGCAAGTTGGATATATTTTATCCTAATTCCTTAAAAATATAGAGTGTAATGATTTACTTTAAGGATTAATTTTCTTGTATTTATTTTTATAATGGCAAGGACATTATCTGTAAGTCAGTGGTTTAAAAATAATGTCTTTCCGAATGTATTTATAATTGTCTTCCCATTGTCACATTGCAAAGTAGGGCTGGTAACTTTATAAGCAGCTGCTGAAGGGTAAAGATCTGAAGAATTATAAACATCATGCTGACTAGATGTTAAAATCGCCACAATCCATTCAAAGTAACTGTTTTGAGTCCTCCCCAAGGTGGTTAGGAAATAAAAAAAAAGAAGTTCAAGAATACAATTCTACATCAGGGACAAATTAAAGTGCACATGACAGGGTTTCATGTTTCTCAAATTATTATTTGTTTGGGGGATTGTACCTTTGGTGTATAATTAGTGACTATAATTAATTCGTTTTACATCAGTCAAGTTGCAATTTGTGAAGAAAATTTGGGGAAAAAAGTATAAAATTACGGGAAGTAGTGCTGAGTTTCTCTGTATATGTCATCAGCAAGTGACATCCCATCAAAAATGCAGGTACAAGTGACATGCGACTGAAAACATTTTCTTACACAAAACAATAATTTAACAAAATACAGGTGTTATTAGTTGTCAAATCATAACTATTGTGTAATTAAATGGATGTTAACCCTTGTTTACGGTATGGTTGCTAGGTAACAGTTGTGGAATTAGCTATGTCACATCTGCGTCTAACCAGGAAGTACAATTATAAACGTCGCCAAAATTGTCAAATTTGTAAATTGTAAAAATAGGAAACGTTTTTGTAAAATAAATATGATTGTGTTTACTACATTTTAATGAAATGTGTAGTCCAACTTGTCATAAAATTCTGGAGAAATGGTCTATCTATGTTACCTAAAAGAGAAAAAAAACATTCCTGTCTTTACAACTGCAAGATGTGGGCCGTGTCTAAGAGATGTGAGCTCAGTCTGGCATGTGAGTAATATCATTTCAAATTCCTGCTCAACTGCTCTAAACAGCTCTGTGCCCATGAGGCGGTGGGTGACCCTGCCCTGTTAATCTCATAATAATCATTAATCTCACTCGCGTCCCGTCAGGTCCAGTGTCGGCCCTTCTGGACATCCCTACAGCCAAAGCAGAAATAACTTCCACTTTTCACTTGTTGTCATTGAATGTAATAAGGTGAAACATGAAGCACACTTAAACGACTGGTGTTGACTGCTGCAGGCTCCAAAACACTAAGTGGCTGGTGACACATTTCCAAGTGGAACGATGATTCAGGCTGAAGTACTGATAAATCGCTGAGAGTTGAGTGAGACTTTTTCACAAACAGTCATTTACACCTCAACGTCTCTGACATTCATTAGCCTTTTTAAAATTGTACTTTTCAACAGACACACATTTTTATTGGCTTTCATCTTCCTAAGCTTTTAAGGTGGTATGTCATCCCCGTGTGTCCATATATCTTCTGTGTGCTCCTTTTGCACTCCACCCTTTCTAAGTCGGCATATGGGATTCACTTTTCAAGCTTCTCTGGACGCTTTCTTAACCTGATATTATGATACATTATCAGAAGCCATTTACTTTCTGTCACCACCTCTTGTACTCAACACAGAGCTGCCAAAGAGAGCCGCATCCGCTTGATTTACGGCTATTTTATTTGACACCATTTTCTCGGGTGATCATTTACAAGGCCTCGAAGTGTGATCAAAATACAACTTTCCCTCCTCTCTCGACAGGAGTGTATTGGTGTAGGTTTTCAGCCTTTTCGCCCCGCTGTTGGTTGTAAATCGCCTCTTGTCGAAGGTGTGCGAGGGCCCCGAATGTGAGAAATTTGAAGGGTCAGCTGGGGTCTTGCAGGTAATTGTGCTTCTTAAACTTTTGACCCACTAAGCCCTACTTAGAGTGATGCAGGCTGCTCCCCCTTATTTCCCAGGAGAATTTGAGACATACCAAAACCACTGCTACGTGTGGTACTATCTCAACACATGCGATCGAACCCGAGGTTGTGTATGTTAATCTTCTAACCGCCGCCACAATTCCCAGACTATTTGACAGGTTATGAAAAGTACATTAGTTTTCCGTGTCGTGCCTTTTCCTGCTTTATATCCGTGCGAAACATGCAGTGACGAGAACTGTTAGTCTGGCCGCGCTTTCCTCAACTCCTACTTCACACCTCATTTGGGAAATTATACCATTACTATCACTGTCAGTTTTGGATATTATTCTGCTTATGTTTTCAATAAACAGCCAAGAAGTGTAATTGTCTTGAAATAGCTGAGGAAATCAAGATGTCTGGTGCTGTGGAGGATATTTGGCAGCAGAAGGCCACAGGTTGCTCCTCTTTGTAGGTTCAGTTTTGTGGTGTGTGTCCTCATGTCTCGAACATGTGAGGAAGACACATGAGGTTTTTACGTTTTGGATCCAGACTCAACTTGTTTTGATCGTTTCTAAAAATTTACAGGCACAGCATCAGCGTCAAATTGTTCACAGATGAGACCTCCGCCAAAGACTCTTAGTTACATTGAAGGCTTACAAAAATGCAGAAAATCTTTTGAAGGTCAGTATTGAGTAATTGTTGAGCCCACACTGCAATGGAAGGACAAAAAGAAGGGAACATTTATTAAATATAAACAACTGGTGTATAATCAGTGGTCGATGCTATTTTTGTCCCTGTACCTGTGTATAATGTGGCATTTTGACAATCTTTGCTTCAGGTTGCTTTTTAGATCAATTCTTTCTTTGGTCTGAACCATCCATTCAAATTTAACATGCTTAAAGAGAAATTTATATGGAAAAGAGCTGTTTTCCCAGATGGCATAAATTTGTTTTATGTCCCATTGACTTCCTCAACTTGCTCCGTGTCAGTTAAAAAGCGCTTCAAAATGACCATATCCAACAAACAAAATGTGCTATTGCGTGTTTTCAGCAGATATTTGGGAAGTGTATCACAATCTGCTGGATCTGGTGTTCTCTAATGTATACAACATATGGCTTTATTCTGCAGCACTTAACATGCATCAGTTATTTTACTCAAATCTTTTGATATGATGATTTCTTTTGCGGTGTAATTTTTGCATTTTCTCAAGTCCTTTCCCATGTCCCACCATTAGATACATTTGCAGTACTGCTCACCATAGACACTAGTAGACATTTATTATAGTTTTATCTAACAAGGAGTCATGAAATGTCTGAGAAGAGAAGTATCTATGTCATGTATGGGCCATAGTTTCAACATTTCAACTGCAAAAAAAAAGAAAAATAGATAATGGCTTCAACAGTGCATGATGTATAATGTGTATAAGGAGCATTTTCGGATAGCTTTATTGATATTGGCATTGCAGACATGTCATGTTGGAAATCAGATCACTGCCTGTACATTCTTATTAAGACGATGTCTGTTTGCTCAAATGACAGTTGCATTTAAAGAACTGCTAGAAGACAAAGAGAACCGTTGCAAAAGATGTATAAGAACCATAAATGACCATGATCCAGAAACATGGGTTTGAATTTTCCCCTTTTTGGTTCATCTGACCATGTTCAGTTTTCCATTTCGCCTCAGTCCAAGTGAAATGGCCATGTTATGACTCTGGCTCTGTGATTTGGCTATGTTTTTTTTATGTTTTATTGTGAATAAAATATGGGATTCTCGGATTGCGATGCATGTTCTCCGTTTTGATTTACATTTTACACAAGTGTCCTAACTCTTTTGTGCCCTCAACCAACCACCCACCAACCAGCTCTTATGTCAGAAAGGGGCCAGTTGTTTTTAAATAAACCAAATCTGCTAACAGTTTTATAACCCTGGCCTCGTAAAACCAGCTTTTGGTCAGTCTCTCCTGATGGGCTGAACAGAGCTGTCCGAGGCTGGAATTCCCATTTGCCACAGTGGAGCGTGTCGTAGAGTCAGCTGGTGTGTTTGACTGCGTTTGAGGGGAAAGCCATTTGATAATATACGACTGCTTTGTCACTATCCACATGGGACCACTGACTGTCCTTACATTCTGCGTCTTTCCGCCGATTGCTCCGTTACAACAGAAATTGAGTGAATACAACAGGAGGGAGGTGAGAGAGAGGGAGGGAGGGAGGGAGGAGAGAGAGGATCCAGCTCAGAGAGGTAGAGGCAGGAGAGGAGAGAGCAGCTGGCCGGGAAACAATAGTTGGAATCCAGTCGTGCACGCAGGACCTCAGCCCCTCTGGATACTTCCGCTCTGTCTGTCTCTGTCTGTAAGGTAAGGGCCAGAATTGTACTTTCATATTATCATATTATCATTCATTCTGGTAGCATCTTGTGTCATTTTCAAACAGACGTGATGATGCAGCTTCTCACGGTTCAGGTGCGCTCTGATCTATTACATTTTTACTTGTTGTGTGTCGTTTTTGCCGGTTCTGATAACTCACTTTTACATGACTGTGTCATTATTAATCTGTATGCAAGATGCTGGTGAGAAGAATACATACTTTTGTGTACTTGATGAACACCTCTTTGAATACCCTTAAAGATTGAAAATAATAATACATTTAAAAAAAAATTATATTATATTTTATTACATGCCCCCAAGTAACAAATGTAAAAGAAAAAAATAATAATTTATGCTGTAATTACAATAATAAATAGTAGATGTTTTTTTCCCTTTTTTTTGTAATACATTTCTGGAAAGTCAGTATTTTAAACTCACTAAAGGAACAATATATTAGTTTGAGTAAAATCTTTCTCCATTTTCAGATACAGAGACTTTTGTGCCTACCTTGAATACGTTTTGTATAAATATGCACCACATCTTTGTCATACGTATTAGAACATGTTTTTTCCCTTGGTTTCTTCTATTTTTATATATGTTTTAATTATTGATTCAACTTTATATAGTCTCTACAAAAAGTAACATAGACCTTTACATATTACTCTTCGGTTTGACACATTGAGCATTGACCGATAACTAACTAACTTGTCTAAAAGCAGTGAACTAAATCAAAGAATAGGGTGTAAAAAAAAACCCCGATGAGTCCAGAAATGGCCCAGGCCGTGGTTGTTATTAGGCTTTGCTGTGACATGATGTGTAATAGCAGGAAACATGTTTGCATTGGCTCATGTGGATTTGCTAATCAGGCTCTGACAGGGAGGTTGGCTGGATCAGTGAACTCTGCAGGAGTGTGTGTGCGAAGCGCCGGGCCGGCCGGGGTTAATAATGGTGTAAATGACTGGATGTGTGGCTATGTGTTTTACAGGTGTATGCGTTTATGTCCAGTTGAGTGCATGATTGACTTGGCCTGCTCGATCGGCGCCCGAGGCTGCTGGCTTATGTTGGGAGGACATGATGACAGATATAATAGACGCTGTGGTAGGTAGAAAAGAGGAGGAGCGAGATAAGGCTACTACTTCCAACGGGAGAGAGTCAGATGTGATTATGAGACAGGGAAAGGTGTTTAAATGAAAAATGTACTTACCGCGCTGTAAAAACACGCCAAAGCAACTGTTATTCATAGTTTAGTAGCCAAGTAAAGTGAGCTATTACAAAATGTCATGTCATCTAATCTAATTTGATGGATTTTGCATATAATTTACATCTGATGCCCTTCCTGGTGTAAAACTGCCTTTTTTCAGACTTTAAACATGGCATTAAGAGTTTGGTAGCGAATAAAATAAAACTTAAAAGTACAATTTATTTGGAAGAAAACATGATGAAAATATGAATGGGTTTCAGTCACATACATTTGTTTTGTTATAGGCGTCATCATTAATGAAATAGATCATTTTGACGTGACTTGGAAACGGTCCTCATTTTTTCATCACTCTGAAATCCATGGATACATTCCTACTCTGAAAACATAAGTCACTATTTGTTCCTTTCCTCAATTTGAGCTTTACAGACGCTGAAGAAAACGTAGTTAAAAGTATACATTCTGTAGTCCTCCATGGTTCATTCAAGGTATAACTATATAGAGTTTTATAGAGTACAAAAAGGATGGATCAATAATGGCCGAGGGAGAAAGGTGACTGTATCAGCGATATCACAATAAAAAAAACCGAATATGATGCACAAACACAGTCCCACACCACTTGACACTGGTGACACCAGACGGGAAAAAGGTTTGGGTTTGTATTTTTCCTTATTATTCACAAGGATCGGGTTTTGCATCCGTAGCTCGAAATGAAAATCAAACATGAAGAGAAGAGACGAGTGGGAGGTGATTTTGAGGAGGCATTACGCGTCCGGCCAGGTGCAGACTGACAGCAGCACTCTGGCACTGAGCACTGTACTTACTGATCAGAGGCGTTTTTAAACTGCTTTTCTTTACTCAAAAGTCTGTACACTTTTTGTATTGAAGCCCAGATGAAAGCAAATTAAGCAAATTTGGCTAAAATAGAAATGAGTGCTTCCAGGATTTTGGTCTGGAGAGCTATGAGGACTGGCCTGTTGAACTTGTTACAGGTTGACCACTAACAGATCCACGCAGATGTAGATAAATCTTTAACTGTACAGACTTGTCATTCTCATAGCGAGGCCTCAGTGGTGGTGTTTATTTGGACGGTGTTGAAGCTGTGATAGGCAGTTCACAATGTTTCTGCTTCAGGAGGAATGTGCTACTGACAAATGGATGCTCGGCACGCATCTCAGACCTGGAGGTAGAAGGGAACACAGCGGTGCGATGAGAAGAGTGACAGAACGGCCCTGCCCAAGGAAACTCCATTAAACAAATAAGGCAAAAGTGTTGTGTCACCTCTGAATGACAGCCAAGGGATGTGATTTGCCAATACAGGAAAAGTTACAGTATGTGACTCATATCCATGAATAGGCATGGAACGGTATGGAAATTTGGCATCACAAAATAACTGCGATTAGCAATAATATTACGATAATGATATTACTTGCTGAAGGTTTATGTTATGGATATTGATATTTAAATGTTAATATTTTGAATAAGTTCCAAGTTCAATACAAGAACAATTAATGTCTATCTTTTTTAGCAAGATAAACTACAGTATTGTTTATTGTCCCATCCTTATCCATGAATTTACCTATTTTTATTGTATTTTCTATTTAAACAGGAAATTGGGATAGAGTACTGGCCAGTGACAGTGACAGCGAATTTCATTATTCAAAGAAATTTGGGGATAGAAATACAAATACACTTCAATGCAGGAGGGTCTGGATATACCAAAAATCACTAATCACAATCTCTTATTTACAGTGCATCCAAAATGTAGAAGACATCTCTTCTGGAATATCTACGTAACATTTAGAAGAGAAAAAAAAAAAGATTTATTTTATATTAACTTCAGCAGAAATCTGTGTGTTTTTTTCTTATTTTCTTTTTTACTCGTAAGCCGTCAAAGTTGCTGTCAAGTTTTCTGCTCATATTTGATCCAATGTTTCTTAATTGAGTTAAAGTGTCCAGTTGCTGTGTGTTAGTATGTTATCATTTCGGATTGGCAAATTAGACGAGCACCTGCTAAGATTATGGCTACGCAGTAAGGAGCAGGCACCTTTTCAACGCTACACTTTCTATGAATCCTACAATACAAAGCTAGCACAAGCTAAGCTCCAGCTCACACGGAGGCCTGTGATTGGCTGTGCACGGTTCTCAAATCCACGCTGTTTGTTTTATCTCTTCTGAGGGGGATATATTTAGTGAGGGGCTTAGCTTTTAGGAGTTTGGCGCGTGGGGTCGGCTGCGCGTGTGTGTTCAATGGAGGGAAAGCATTAGTGGATGTGTGCTATCACAAGCTGGCGTCAGTGGACGGTGGAAGAGCTTGGCACCATGCATGCCAATATTGTGTGTGTGTATGGGTCCCTCTGCCTTGCTCCAGTGAGGAATCTGCCCTTTAGTTTATTAAAAGCTGGTGAAACAATGGAGGGCGGTGAGGCTAGAGGGGGGGTGAGTGAACAGATAATCATGACGTCAGCTTTGGCCAAGGACTGCAGTGGTGAGCAGATGAGATAGGATTGTGGTGAGGCAGTTCAATGAAAGAAGTCTGTGCAAAGAGAGGAAGTGAAAGAGAAGGTATTCACTGATAAAAACTGAGACTTTAATCAGGAATTCACACATGATTCAGCTGCTGTTGTGGGCTGCACCTGTTTCACGGGCAATTTCAACAAGAAGAAAATACAAACCTCAATCAAAGTAGTCGCAATGTCTAAAATTTGTAAATTAGAAACTTAAATTATGTTCTTATATGATCTTCAGTGATTGAATATATATATATATATATATACAAAAAATACAAATAAACATAAAACATAAAACAAATAAAACTATATAAAGTTAAAAACTGTGTAAAATGGAAAATGCAGTTGTTTTTTCCCCAATGACAGTTTATATATTGCAAATATAACACAAATATGCAGCAAATAACAACGTATTTCCAATGAAGTACCAAATGGAGTTGATACTGACGCAGTTCAGTATTTATGCTTAACAAATGTGAAAACATTTACTAGGTGGGCAGTCGGTGTTTATTTGCACCCCACAGTGTAAGAAATTGTGGCAGTGATTTTGTGAACAACATATGGCTGCACCAGTGGGGTGTCCTCAAGTTATCTGTCCTCCAGAGATTGTTACATTTCTACATACAATTGTCTCTTGTTTGTTGTCAGCAAATGTAATTTTGGCAAGTGGCAATCCAACAGCAAATCAAAGCCAGTTTCTAAAGGTAGTAAACTTATTTCATTTCAAGTGCTATGGGGACATAGGCAAAACCAACAGTGTTAACCAGTTTTTTAACCAGTTTTGCTCATTATTAGTTCACTCAAATTTGTAGTTTTGTTTCACCTACCCCCTATCCTCGCTCACATCCCTGTACTTCACTGCGAATGTCTGAATAATTAAAGACTCTGAGTGACACGTGTAGGGTTCGAAAAGGCCACAAAATAAAAGCATGTAAATGAAACTAAGAGGCTTGTTTCTATTACTAAGCTGTTTTAGATCAATATTGCGGTTTACAATTAACAAAATGTAAAATGAGGATCTACTTATTTTATACTTCAATGCTAACTACCTGAAAAAAATATAACATCTTTATCTTTAACATCTAACTGATAACAATACTTTTACCAGAAAAAATGTGTTTGTTGCTGACATTACATTACAACTATTGCCAAAATGTCCACGTTTAGTTTAGACTGGTATGATTTTATTCATAATCAGTCATTTATTTTGTCCATACGGTAACTCAGCAGGAGGCGTTGTGTGTGGCATTTTTCCCATCATTGTCAGTGAAGGAGACATTACACTTAGGCTCGGATCCACCTGCTCATAACTCCTAAAGCCTTTCAGCTTCATACTGCCTTATACAAGGGTCTGAGGTATGCAGAAGGGCGGGCCGGTGCTGCAGTTGTGTGGTTGTGGCTCCCTATGTATTCTTAACCCACAACCCTTTTTATATGATCTCCCCTGAGTAGGCCAAAAAGAATGAGTGCTTTTCCATAATTTAATCTACTCTATGGCGTATAATATGTCTCCTAATGAAGAATAAATGTAGATTTTCAGATAGGCCTGCGCAGTTAATATAAGGGTAGTTATGCTTGCTTGCTATGCTGTGTAATTATCTCTGTATACTGTAGCATATTAGCCTGCGGAGCTACATCTGGGACCCTAATTATTTCATGCGAACAAGGAATGCCACTTTGGCCCATTAAAAGGGAAAAAAGTTTCAAATGAATGGAGCCTGTGCCAATTTAACTGATTGGTTATAGAATACTCAGAGTAGAATACTTTGGGGTCCCACAGGGTTTACAGTTAGGGCCGCATTTTGGGAACATTTTGGATCATGGCTTTGACAAAATAAGTCATTTACAATTTCCCAGGTCTGGACAAAGTGTAATTGAGGTTCAGTTATGCTCTGGCTTTGTTAATAGGATCTGTCATATAACAAGTCAATCAGAAATGACATTTTAATTTGACAGTTATTCTAGCCAGATTCACTCATGTGTGTGTCGATTGGCTGTTTCTTGGAATAATTCTTTTGGGTGACCCTTCAGAAATTCCCGTTAATATTTGTTCTCCACAAAAAGGGGAGGAATGAATAAGAGAGCCAGGTGGAATTGCTGAATTTATTAGAGATAAATAAGGTGCAAATTTATACTTGTGATGAATTCTCCATAACTGTGCAGAGGAGGTGAAACGTGAGTGATTGAGATTGATATGGTAAAGAGATATGAGGTGATTTGAATATGGGCCGAGGGGGGATAGTGAAAGACACCGGAGGTGAACCTGGCTTTGTTCAATAGGCGGTCCAGACGGGAGGATTGAGCGTTGCACATGGAGGAGGCTGATGTGAGAGGATGCAGGAAATACAGTTTGAGGAGGAAATGTATTTGTTGTGGCAACGCGTGGAAATCGTGCAGACTTGAGAATCAAAGTCTTTAAACAGCACAAATCAGGGTGACTGATCGCTTGGTTAGTAAATGAAACAATCGTGAAGCAAATTGAGCTAAACTAAATCTTTGCACAAACTGCTGTAATTGCACAGCCACAACTTGGCAGGTCAAAGCTCTGATAGTAAAGGCACCAGCGCACTTAGGCCTACATTGGGGCTGGATACACTTCAAACAAGGGTCAATCTGATAGCTGCTCTCTTCTGGAAGACCAACACAGAGCCACTTCTTTGCCATGACGCACAAACTGTACTGCTACTGTTTTATACTCCATTACCACATGCCTGTTTCTTCTTGTGATTACAGCTAAAATCAACTTAAAAATAAAGCAGATGGAAAAATATATGTGGCTCCACTAGAAACCATAACCCAGGTCTATTTTTTCCCCTGTGCTCTCCCGTCATATCAAATCAAAACAAAGGCTTTTGTAAGATAACATATTTATTTTCCACACTCAAGTGGAAAATGTGACTTGCTAGATTTTGTGGTATGGAATAGAACTTGCAGTGGCACCACATTTCTCTAACAATCCTGTACTGTTTACTCGAGTTCAAACTTTGCGAACGCAATCTATGGACGTCTGCTGCCAACATTTTACTATTGAACAGATAAAGAACATCGCCAAAAGTTCAATGGTTTTTAGATTTGTCATGCTTTTACGACAATCTTTTATTGTTTTGGAATTTGATCTGATCTTATCACAAAATGTACAGATTAAGTGACTGGTTATGTGGTTTGGGGACAATATATCAGCTACAAGATAAGATTAAAATTGTTGTATGGAAAGAATGCCAAATTCATATCTCCTAAACAATGGTTCATTTTAGAGTCCATTTGAGCTGGGTGTTCATTTCTGATCAAATCTGAGTGTTGGTATCAGGAGAGTAAAAGAAATATAAATACTTTTTATGAAAATTGCCCACCTCTAATGTAGCACTGACGAACAAAACGGGAAACAATGTCAGAGATGAAGTTCTCAGTGGAGTAAGTGATGGATCTTACTGTTTTAGTACTTGAGACAGACCGCTCATGAGGTTAATGTACAAGAAGCATTTAAAAAGGGAATTTGTACGAGCAATAGAGAAGAATGCGTCAATGATTCTGCAAGTTACCATTTTCCAACCCGGAGTGGGGACAGTAATGGAGATTTGTGGTCACCTTTAGTGCGGGTTTGCCTTGTCGCTAATGTCTCCGAGGTTGTTTGTGTCGCAGCAGAGCAATAAAGTCTTGTCTGGGAGCTTAATAAGCAGATGCCAATCAATAGAGTACGATCCCTGCACTGTAGTTAAAAGCCAATACTGAGAGGAAGTTGGCCAGGGCTAATATAGGAGTCTCATCTGCATTAAACATGGCTGGCGGAGGCTCAAAATGACAACATTCAGAATAAATTACAGTTTATTTGGCTTGTTCCAGCCAAATCACCCTTGTCCATTGGTATTATCTTTGTTTGCTTTGCTTCATTTAAGTGCCAAAAGCTGTTTCTAACTCAACACTAATACATTTTCATTTTTCTTTTATTTGTATAGACATGTCGATAATGTCTACTGTTATTTTCAAGATGATTTAACAGCTCAATATTGCACTACAGTCCGGAGGGCATACTTATTCTATTGGTGGTTAAGCAATCTAAAAAATATCACCGTGATTATGGTCAGGTATACACGGTTGGACTTTGTGGTGAAAACGATTGCTTCCAGAATCCATTTAACAATTTCCCCAAGACCATTATGATGCTGTAAAATGATTGTAACACACCAACTCCTCTCCTCTTGTCAATCAAAGTCAGCTGTCAGTCACACAGCACAGCATCAGATACTTTTACTTTTCTGGTTTTGGCAGAGTTGAGTTATTGGGAATGAAATACTCTTGAGGGGGGAAAAGATGGCCAGCAAAACCGGCACACATTTTACTAGAGGGAATTATAAGTGCAGTTAATTTTACTCAGGCAAATTATTACTTGTTGTTTTGGGTCTGGACCTAATCAGGTATCCATGTGTTGTCCACCATGGATTTAAGAGGAATTCTGAGGCCTTGAGGTAGGTAAAGTTTATTGGGAAGACTGTTGGTAAAACCGCATGTGGTAATTGCTTTGAAGTTGTTTTGTTTTGTCGGGGAAACAGCGACGATATTCAGGTATGGTTTGGGATTTTTTTTTTTCTTTTCTTTTTTTTTTTTAAGGACATTGCATATTAATAAAAAATGCTGTAATGATGCCAGAATAATCTGTAGTCCCATGACATCTGCTACAGTCAGCCTAAAACAGGGAATAAAAAAAACAGTAAAGCAAAGATTTTACATTGATGAACGAAATATATACACTATTTACATTATAAGACACAGACACATCAATCATCCAGTTACAGACCAACAGGCACATAAGAGGGAAGATACATATGGAAAACAAACACGGGGACACACACAAAAACACACAAGGCTTGGTTGCAAGGCTTTTGTGACTTGTGAACTGTGGAGCATGTGCTAAAACATCGAATCATCTGTGAGAGTATTTATTCTAACAAGCCAAATGATACTTCTAGTGCTCTCAGGAAGGATAAGGTTAAATGATTCGCTTTTGTAAGAAAAACATTGGGCCTGGGGGGTTAGGTGGAGGGAAGATGCGATGCTGTTAAATTCCAGCTCAAGTTGAGAAATAACTAATAGAGATGTGTTGCGTCTGTTAATAACAACATTTACAGTAAGTGTTAATTGTTGCGCACACATGCAATTTGAAGTTTGCAGAGTCCAAACATCTGCATACAAGCATTTGCACAAAAAATCAACAATCAAGTGAAACAATAATGTATTTTACTTAGCAAAGTAGTCACAGGCCACAGCTCTTTGCCGCTTGTGACCGGTGTGGATTTATGACTACAATCTGCACCAGAAACAGACCCTATCGTTTAATCTCAACGGTGTAGTACACTGACTACGATGACTAAGGGTTTTACATGGGGCTGGGACAATACGATATCCAGTCAAACGAATACAGAAAACAAAACAAAACAAACAAAAACCTATACTTTTCTATTGTTATTGTGTTGTGCTGTGTTGAAGAATTAAGGGAGGGAAAGTCATGTTTTTTTATTATTATTATTATTTTTTTCTACATGTGTTTCTAATTAAAGTTAAAAGCAGTGTAGTTACATTGATGGATGTGGAATGAAAAGCAGAATTATGTAATGCACCATTTGTCACGTTCAATTGTCTTTTTTGGCTTTTCTCTGCACTCAGACCCCTATCAAATTGACACGTAAGCGCCCCCTCTTTCATTGGTCTCGTTAAATAATCTAAGTAGGATAGTTTGTTTAAACCCAGGACAGCATAGGACTAAAGAAAAAAGACAACTGCCAGCAAAATAAAGCTTTCTGCACAACCACAGGCCACAGTTATGCCTCTAAATCCAAACGGAAGTGGCTGTTACTCCACATAAAACAACACATACCCTAAGTCATTTTCTTTTTATGAAATTGGTAAAAGCGAACCCCAAATTAAAGCCACGTTGCCGTCCAAAATAAGAAATGAAAAACCAATTAGATTTCGGGCCTATTATTGTCAGCTCCAAACTTTTTCTTTCTCATACGCACAAGCCTCTTCTAACTCACCCCATATTGCTTGTTACGCTGTAAAAACAATAAGGAACCGTACTAAAAGAAGTCAGTTTTTCTTGTTTTACTCATTTTACTTTTTAATGATAAATTCTAAGGTACTACACACATGTTTATTTCTGCATTTATTTGGGTATTGTTATTCTTATTTATGTTTAGAAGAATGTGATATTTTTGCTATTCTTAGTTTGTTATAATTTGTTGTATAAAGTTAGCCCTATCAGTCCTCTGTCTTCAGTTTGAAGTTCATCAAATAAAAAATAGCAAGCCAAATTAGGTTTACTAATTCATTTGATTAACTGTTGTTGTGTCTTAAGTTAAAGCTCATAGTAATGTGTTTTTAAAAAATTCTAACAATTGTTAAACTTGATCTAGCGATGGTAAAATGTGTGTGTCAATATTGAATTTCAGTTCATCATAATGACATGTCAATCAATCTGTGTTTCTACAACAGGCAATAAAAAGTAAAATACAAAACCCAAAATACAGTGCTGTTATCATTTTACAACAAGATACTAATATTATTAATACTTATTTGCAAACTGGCATCTGACTAGGATTGCTAAAATATTGCGGGGACCTTCAAAATATAAATAAGCCGGGTCTATGGCTCGCAGACAATTACAAGGCTCAGAAAAAGCCTGTTGTGAGAGGTGCATTTTAATGAAAAATAATTCCTGGGCATACGAAGGGAGCTGGCTGCAGGCTGTTTGTTCATGGCTTAGGTTTCTCCTTGTAATAAAAGTGCTGGAGCTTAAGTGTTGACGTGTGTTGGGTGAACAGAAGGGAACAAGTCTATTACACACCTTTAAGGCAGGTCAACGGTCTGGGGAACTTCTTGTACACCCTAAAACCTTGCTACCTTAAGAAAATGTTTTTAGAAGAGTCTTATTACATTTGTCTTGAACTTTATATTTTTGTTGCGAGCATATTCAGTCTCTCTTTTATGTACTCCCACACCATCAAGCGATCAATCACAGACACTGGCAAAAACATCCATGGGAAAGAAAGTGGACATATCCGTTGTGAAATCCTCTGTGAAAAGTACATGCCTAAATACTAATAGACAAAACATACATCCTTCAAACACAATATTGTTACTTGTATTGCATTTATGTTTGTCTTCTCTTCCAGACTGCGGTGGATCCAGACAGCGGGGGATGGAGCGGTTTTACGAAGCTTACGACTTCTACCTGCGCAATTTGCCAACCTTAAACCTTTTAAAGGAGGCCAGACATTGCGATTTGTGAGACCCTGAACTTTGGCGGTGGACGGAAAAAGCAAAGAAGATTGACAAAGGGAACACATTGGACTAGTTGTGGAGCAGTGATGAAGTCGACAGTGTGTGTGGGCCCCCCCTCCGCCGGCCTCTTGCTGGTCCTCGTGTGCTGTCCCCTCTTAGGCTTGGTGCAGTCGGCCAGCGGTAACAAAGCCAAAGACCCTCACCTGGGAGACTCCGACCCACAGAGGTGTATGAGGCACCACTTTGTCGAGACCATCACGCACCCCATCTACAAGTGCAACTCCAAGGTAGGACGCCTCACACAGAATGGGAATAAATTACACTGACTTATGACTATAACAGAGTGGACTGCATTTCAATAGACTCCACATGTTGAGAAGGATTGATTTCAGAGAAGCAGTATAGAAGAAGTTACTGGTCAATTGTGAGAAATCATGACCAGCACTATTTTGACGTTCTTGGGTGGTTTAGTTCATTTAGTAAGTTTATCACACAATCGTAAAGACCTGTACCTGTCAATGCTTTGCCTTTGGAATATTTATTTTTGGTATCTGTTGAAGTGAAATTGTCAACATAGGAGTTTTCTAAAGGATTACATGTTGTGTGTCACTGGTACTTTTGCACTAATTCCATCTCATCAGGTAACTGTTTGACTATTATTTCATTTGGCAGTGAACTCACTTCCATAGTAACAAGTTGTTTAAGGTAACAGTCAAACTGACAAATGAACAAGAGGTAATTTGTTCAATTTGTCCAAAACTTCTGTCTGTTCTTCCAAACAGATGCACAGCAGTCGCTCTGCCAGAACGCCTCCCTCCAGCTCTGAACTATGAGTTGTGTACTTAAATGACTACTATCTCTTATGTCCCCAGCGGGTCCCTCCTCTCTGCTTTCTTCATGCTGTGCCTCTCTTCCTTGCCCCGTCCCTGAGTGTCCCTGGGTGTCTCCGAGAGTGCACTGGAGCTGGACAGGGACCACGCTGCAGTTTCAGCTGGGGCGAGCTTTTGGCTGAGGCCCGCGGCGCACCTCAGTCCTGTGCTTTTGGCTGCTGCCAGAGAGACAGCGCCACAGAAAGGAAATATGGAGAGTGGCCTAATGGTTTTGAGGCGTGCTTCTTCCTCCTAATTTGTCAAACGACTGAATACTTTATGCAAACAGACTGATGGCTCAGCCACGGCCAAGCACGTCATTGTTTTTACTGAAAATGGATTGTCAGTTTTCCTTTCCATTCCTGCTGCTTTAGCACAGTTATTCTTGTTGCATGAGTGATCATTATTTCTGGCTTTTTAAAGAAATTATTGGACTGAAAGTGCACAGCAGGTGGATAAAACACTCTTCGTCAATGTGAGGGTCGGAATGAATAATCTGATTATCAAAATGTAGCCAAAGGTGTAAAAATAATTGTAATCTTTCATGTTGAATCAAATAGTAAACAATAGTAACATTGGTCTCCTTCAGATTTAGCTGAACCATCAAAAGCCCTTCTAGGTAAATTCCCACAAAAGCCATTGGACTTCCCCAGCACAGGATTAGTTTGTTATGAATGAAAGCAGATCAGAGGGAAAGGTGCCGACAGACTGCAGAGGAGAGCAGGGACAGTCCTGTCGCAGGCTGGGAACTGTCAGTATTTGACAGCTTGATCCTCAGCTGGGACAAAGACAAATGGACTTAACGTGGCGACATGGCTGCTGTAGGCTTTGGTTGGAGTGGTCCATGGGCAGGCAGCAGCTGACACAGGAGGGACACAAGGGCTGCTGAGGGAGGTGACAGGAATGTGGTGACCCGTGGAGGCATGCGGGCCGGCGGTCAAAACACTGATCACAGAGAGGCTCTGTGTCAGCTGATTGGACAGGCTTAAGGAGAGATAAACACTGCACTCTCACAATGTGCCATGACACCTTCATTTAGAGACAATGGAGCTATGGTTAGTTAGTAAATAACAACTATGGTTCCTCAGGACTAGTCTGCATTTGCAATTGTTCCATGTATACTTAAAGACAAGAAGAACACTTGATATTTTAGTTTTGACATATCTGTTTTTACAGCACATTTTGCATACATCTTGATTAGGGTGCAACTCTTTATGTTTGATATGCTTCTTTTAGCCATCCTTTTTTATTCATTAATTTTTATCATTGAGTGTTTAGGTCTCTACTTTCACTTGCCTTGGTTAGACTTCTAATTCCTTTAAACAGTTTATGAAGATAAAGAGCATAATAGTATTTCTTGGTTATATAGAAAGGCAGTTCTGAAATTACATCCTTGACGGATTCCATATTGGATCCATTTGAATGACTGTGTAATAACTGATAAAAGTCTTGGTGGTCATTACAGATGTCATCTTAGCAGTTTTATATGTCTCTCTTTGAGAAGACCTTGGAGAGTAGTAAATGTTTCCTGTCCTGGTAACTTTTCTAAAGCTGGGAGCCCGGAACGAGGGTGGAATTTTCTATATCATTTTCATACATGAACTAGCCACATAGTTTATAGTTTTTTATAAAAATCCAATTGTTTTTTATAGGCCTACTGTTGGGGAGACTTCCTCGGCCTCTCTAAACAGTGAGGTGCTGGTTCAGGTTATTTAGTTGTCACTGCTCTGGAGTGCCGGCCAGAGCACCACTTGAGGCCCGGACAGATAACTGGACCGATGGAAACCACGAGGAGACGCCAAGAAGGGTTCAGGAACTTTATTGAACCGAACAGGTGCACACAGGTTGCTAACACGTTCACTGAACCCCGACAACAACAATACTAAAACTTTTAAGAAGAGCGGCCTCAATCTTCGAAGCACATATGACATAAAGCATAGGGATGTCACAAGGCACGTCCTGCAAAACAAAGGAAAATAATGCAGGTGACATTGCAAAGCACACTGGTCATACAAGCATAAAGGAAAGGAATACAGGTTACATCATACAGCACAATTATCATGGCAAGGCGGGCGCGCCCACTACTGGATGCCCCGCTAACCACTAACTCATGGGAACACAGAAATTACGGGCCTTTTGTACAGCCGCCCCCAAATGTATGAAGTACATTTGTTTCAAACAACAAAAGGCTGCTAATCAACGAATTGTCCAGATGGCTGTTGGTCGTCTCCGTCCGGGAGGGCCGGCAGCGGAACCAGCCTCGCGACCGGCCGGGTGAAGGTTCGGCCCTTCACCTGAATGTCAGCAGACCGGATGCATCCGTGGCGAAAATGCGACCAACGAGCCAGGATGCCCGAGGAAGCTGCGGCTCCACGATCATGGCCACTGACCCCGCTGAAAACGTGCCCAGAAATGGTCGACAAGTACCTGGGACCTCATGCCTCGACCTCCAGCTACTCAGCAATTCTTCCTTGGGATAGATCACTTGAGGCTCCAACTGTAGGGTAGCGGGCCGTCTTCACTGACCGTATCTCCCGCTCCCACATGACGCGGAGGTCATGGACCTGAAGGCGGTTCGGAGTTCACTCTCTCCACCACGGAAGTTGGTACCCACCGGAGTTCCCCTCCTGGCGATGAACCATCGGACCACCATGAGGAAAGAGTCGGTATCCAGGGAGGTTAGGACATCAAGCTCTGACCGTAAAGCATTTGAATATGATGTCCCACCTCTTCTCCACTCGGCGCCCTATCTATCTCGAAGGGTCCAAAGCAGTCTATGCCTGTCGAGTAAAAGGCAGGTTTGTAGAGGCAGAGGCGAGCAATTGGTAGATCAGCCATCTGGGGGACAGACGGCCACGACCTCCATCTGCGGCACTCCAGGCAGGTTCTTTGGTGGCGTCGCACCGCTTCTCGGCCTCTCAGGATCCAAGAAGCACGCCTGAGCTCCGCAAAGACCCTCTCGGGCCCTGGATGGAGCAAGTGGTGATCAAAGTCCTGGTTGAGAAGGAGGGTGACAGGGTATGTTGGATCCAGCAGGTGTAGATCGAAATAGGCAAGACCCTCACAACGGCGGAGACGCCCACCTACGCGGATGACCTCACTCGCCGGGTCGAACTCGGGAGCAAGTGCGATGAGGCGACTGTTGCGGCTGATGGGTACTCAGCAGAAGGTCTCCTTACGAAGTTCCGATGGGCCTGGGGATGCATGCGCAGAATCGCCCAGATCTGGGGGCCACTGGTCTGGGTCGAGGAACAGGAAAGGGGGGCCCTGGCTCCATCTGTTGGGCCTTGTCAGCTCCAGTAGTGTCATTCCCCGGGTTATGTCGTCAGCAGGGTTGAGTCGACATAACGCCAGGTGTGATGCTGGGTCAGCTCCTGGATCTCGGTTAGGCGGGTGCCGACGAAGACCTTGAAGCAGCATGACTCGGACGCCAGCCATGTGAGTAGTCGTGGAGTCCGACCAGAGCACCGTTCTATGGATGCCCAGGGTAAGCTCAGTCCTCAGGAGGCTGGCGAGCCGATCTCCGGCGAGGGCACCGCAGAGTTCTATTCGGGGCATGGAGAGCATGCGTTTAGGGCCACATGTGAGCGAGCCATCAGGAAAGCCAGATATGAACTGCCGTCACTCATGACTGCGCTCATGCAAGCCACGGCACCGTAGGCCTGCTCCGATGCATCAGAGAATATATGAATCTCCCTCTCCTCCACAAGCGCTAGGATGTGCTTGGGCGCGGAAACCGAATCTGCGGGAGGACCTGCAACTCCTCTTCCCTGGCTCTCCACTGCTGCAGTAGTTCGGGTGGTAGCTGAGGGTCATCCCATCCCCTTGGTTCGTCCCTGAGGTGCCTCACCAGCATCTTGGCTCAGGTGGTGTAGGGTAGGATGAATCCCAGAGGATCGTACTGGCTTGCGAGGACTTTATAGATGTTGCGCATTGTGGGGGCACCATAACTGGTTAGGCGTTTGTAGCCTAGGGTGTCAGTGGGGAAGTGCCAATTGAGGCCGAGAGTCGGTTCATATTGAAAGCATATCGATGTCACAAGGCACGTCATGCAAAACATAAAGCAAAAGAATGCAGGTGACATCGTAAAGCACACTGGTCATACAAGCATAAAAGAAAGGAATACAGGTTACATCATAAAGCACGATTATCATGGCAAGGCGGGAGCGCCCACCACTGGCCCCGCTAACTATGAACCCATAGGAACACATAAATGATGGGCCTTTTGCACACGTACAAGAGATTAAGAAGAATAAGAATACCAAGCCAGCTGGATTAGGGCTGTCATCATAAGTATTGATAGGCAGATATGGCTCAACAATGAAACTGGTATCGAAACAAGATATTAATTTGAGCAAGTAACTACACTGGAACAAATCACATTACCACTGTTAAATCTAACCTTGCTGGACAGTTTTAGAATGATCTGGATCTATATCAGAACTATTATAAAACCATATGTCGAATACAGTCCATTGTCTGAACTAAAGTGTGTTTTCTGTTTTCATTGTGGTATCACAATCCATATCCAGTATTGAACCTGTTCCTATTATACCATAACATACGCGCTGCTGAGGCAAATGTTCTGTTTACTGATGATTAGTGCTAGACAAGCACAAAGAACATGTAATATACAAAGTCCCACTGTGAGGTGATTTTGGCTGTCCCTTTGGAATTTCCTGGAGTGGTTTGTATTCTCCTGGTAATTCTGGTACTTTAATGCACGCTTTCATTTGCTTGTAAAACATTTTGGGAAAATATATTTGACCCTGGGCCCTGTGCCACAATAGAATGTAGGAGTGACTGTCTGCCCTGGTCCAATCTCTCAGTTTGCTGGTACAAGGTCAAACAACTCAACAAGAACTCAATTCAACACATTTCATACAATACTTACTTTGTCTTACAGTGTTTGACAATACTCCATACTCAAAACTGTCTTCTGTCTTTTCAGATGGTGCTGCTGGCTCGCTGCGAGGGTCACTGCAGCCACACGACACGTTCAGACCCGCTCATCTCTTTCAGCTCGGTGCTCAAACAGGCCTTCAAAAGCACCTGCTCCTGCTGCCGTCCGCACACGTCCAAGCTGAAGGCCGTGAGACTGCGCTGTAGCGGCGGGACTCGCATCACTGCAACATATCGCTACATCCTGGCCTGCAACTGTGAGGAGTGCAGCTGAGCAAGAAACGGCAACTTTGCTCGCAAGGCTGTCCAAATGCGGCTTGGGCCTTCCACTCACAAAGGGATGCTTGTTGCTATCTTAGGAGTGATCGTCTTCCACCAAACTTTGAATCCATCCGTTAAATTGATCCTCAGCCCTTGGGAACTCCACTGAGAACGCGCACTCCACCCTCTCTCCTATATCATTTAGAAACTTCATTGTCTGCTTTCAATCAATACAAACCAAATGCCGTGTTTGCCTGCAGTAAACCAAGGCCAGACGGTACAAAGATGAAGAAAAAAAGTAGTTCTCATGGGGCCGTTGGATGCACTCCGTACTGCAGAACCCGTTATAATTCATAACACACTCTCGGACCACAGATCAAGAACCCATCGGCAAAATGGCAGTAAGATTTCAACCATAAAAATATCACTAAATATTTGACAACAAAAAACAAGGCTCGTTAAAAAAAAAAAGTGCGGCATTGGAACACAGATGAGGAGGACATGTGGTGGATCTTTGGAGGGAGCACCTGCGTCGTCTTTCGTTGCACAGTATACTTTACAGACTCCTCGCTGACTTTGAACGCAGCGTGTAAAACATGACTGACACGGAGAGAAGAGCTCTTCAGGTGAGCAATAAAGATACAGAGGCAAGCGAGAGTGAAGGAAGCTCAAAAGTGGTGTTAAAATGACTTTCTACTATGGACTATTAGACGTTATTGTATTTGAATCTAAGTGATGTTTCTGTCAATATTAATAAAAATGCATAACTGTGCTGAATCCATAATCCGCTTTTGTGTATTGCTACCAGTGTTCGTTGTTATAAGGAAAACTCAAAACAGTGGTGTGGTAAACTGCATACATGTGTGTGACACTAGCTCCATATGGGCTGATGTTTTATTTTTGTAAGAAAAAAAATCTCCAGTGTTTCCCATTAATAGAGGAGACTATGGTTTCAGCCATGGAGGAGACTATGGTTTCAGCCATAGTCTAAAAACAAATCATTGGTAATACAAATGATACTGTTTGTGGTATTTCCATAAACATATAGAAGTAACTATAGCATGTAATCACAGTTTTTTTGATTATGAGAGGCATTAAGTATAGTAAATAAAAGGGTTCAAATGTGGATCACTTGTGCCACCATAGTCTCTGATTAATCCTGTGGGAAACACTGAATCTCCATCAATATAACTGTATTTATGGGCCATCGAGCATGTACACTGCGTTACGTTGTATCCATTGGTGTTGGTGTTTCTATGTAAGCCCTGCCCAATGCCTCTATGACTTTACACGGATAAAACGTTCATGTTCTGAAAACAGTCAATAAAAATATGCCGTCTACCTTTTCCAGTCTATGAGGTCCTTTATAGACAAATAATGGCTATGAAAGATGACTTATTTCAGATGACATATCTACAAAATACATAGCCGCTTGTTGGTTGGATTCTGCCAATTGCATTTTGCCAATTCCATTTCACTGTCACACTCAAGACATCATGAATTCCCCTGCATGCATGAGAGGAAACCACTGAAAGCCAAGTAACACAAGAAAGGCATGCCGTCTCTTAACTATAAACATTGATCTAGTTTGGTCTCCGATACCACATTGTTTTAATTCAATTTCCAAAAATATTTAGGCACTTAATGCTAATTTGGGTACTGTTCAACCAAACCAAAGAATGTCAAGATGAATCATGATTATTCGGGTCAAAAAAGAATAATTGTGACTAACAAAAGCAAAATGAAGTATTTTCAATTCAATCTAAGCTCCAAAGAAGTACACCTGTGTAAGTGCTTTTTATGGGGTTGTTGTTTTATACCACAATAACTTTACTTTTGCATTCAGAAAGTTGGATTTCATATGGCTGGTCACATACTATTGAAACAGTAATGTATAAGAATGAAAACAAATTAAGGAATTCACTTTTGTGTCAGTAATCGGGAATATATCCTGATGTTTCTTCTCACAATAATCGTAACACTAAAATTTTATATTGCAAAATCATGTTATCATGTTATATGTCTGACTGTAACTATATAAGTCAAAGGTGTAGTTTAAAATAACATTTGACTGGCAGATACATGTTACAGTAATATTTTACACAAGCCATGGCTTTCTTTGATACCACTATTTCCTTGTCATTGAACATGTAAGCTAAACTATGTCTGTTTTCTTTACGGACGATTAGTTGGGCACCAAACTGGTGCTACTTACTGTCTTTCAGAGTTCTAAAGTCTTGTGTTTTCCCATGCACACTCCGGTACATGTGTTTTACCTTCTGATGTGACCCTCTGTTCCTGTAGACATTTCAGTCCAGAGTACACATGACAGCACGCTCGCCAGCCTCACATGTGATCCTAATAAAGGACTTTAAGCTTCACGTTGTGAGATTAAGCTGCCTTTTTTAGCTGTCTCCTCTCACTGTGAGACCCCTTTATCAGCACACAAGCCCTCAGTTGTGGCAGGCTTTTGGTGACATGAGGCGAGGAACGTAATCGTTTAGGAAACTACTAGGACTGTGTCTAAGACAGTGTGACATAAGGGGCAACATAATGGATGTCACGTTGACGCTTACTGTGCATAAATGCTTGTCAAATTAAAGACGTGAACATACATCTATCAAATATGCTTTTTAAAAACTCCAGGTGTTGGGCATACGGGTGTATATGTTCCTTTTATGGCTTCATCTTGCCAACATCACACACATTCATTCTTCATCTTTCCTAATCATAACCATGCATGTGTTTCATAAAGTTCATGCTAAAGGAGGGGTTTTTACTGGCTCACACCATAGGTGAAGTCTTGTTAAAGAGGAATTCACATCTGTGTGTTAAGCACTGCATTAAGATGCCAGACGTGAGAAGAACAACAGGCCGTGTGGCTGTAGATTCAATAGCTCCATACAAAGAGTCTACATTCTGCAGCACTGAGAAGCAAAGTGACAATGACAAAGGGAATAACTGACCAGGAAATGTCCAGAATCATGGTTATATACTGACTGTTAATATAACCAGAACGTAATGGTAATTGTGTAAAAAGATAGGACAACTTCAGGGGTGCCATCATGCAAGGTCACAACATGAAAACACTTTTTCACTTTTTTATTATAAAGCCCAACATAAATACTATGGCAAAGTTTAATTACATAAATTTGTGTAACAAATTCAAAAATGCAGACGTATTTATGCAATGTAGTAGCTCTCGCTGAGGAATTTTGCTGCCACCTACTGGTAACTGTGCAATCTCACCATAGGTGAAGTGCAGAACAACCCACAACAGAATGGTAGTTTACTGTATATACCGTCAAATATAATGCATATTTTTAAGTTTTATCCAGCCCTAAAAACCCATGTAATTGAATAAATGAAAGATTGATTTTTTTTTTTTCATACCGTGGAACATTCCAGGAAAAGCAATAAAATTTTCATTCAGACAAGCAGGTGGAGGCAAGAAAATACAGTTCTTTTTAGCTTTTTGAGTACAAAACTATGGCTAAATCTTGTCCACAGTTCTATGTGAAGACTAACCTAATGAAGTATAAAAACATGAATTCAATTCACTCTAAATGAAACAAAAACTGGAACTGCAGAGGACCTTGTTCCATCAGAAGGAGCCTGCCAGAAGTAGCTGTCCAGTACCACAGTTTGAGAACCATTAAGTGTAAAGTGTGCATGCACACAGTGATGAGTTTGCCTGCAACAGTAGTGGCTCACAGAGTGGATTAGCCCATAATAAAGGCAGATTAGGATTAAAGATGAGCATGCTTCTGTTTACCCAGGCCAGGGGGGCCCAAACTACGGCCAAATGCTTGTCCTCAGACTAATCTTTATTGGCCCAAACAACCAAAAGTAGTACTTTTTACTGTAAAATTGGAAAATGTCTGCTTTCATAACCAAACTAATGTAAACCACTATTTTGGCTGTGGCACTGTTGTGCATTAACCATGACCCTTGACCTCATGTGGCCATAAATATTTGGCAGCCTCCTGTCTTTTGGTGCACTTCCACAGAATAAACGGAGTTGGACACGCTCGTCTCTCTTCTACAAGGATTTCTTGTCTCTCAATTTATAACACAAGCTTGGTCCGCTACACTAACAAACATTGTGATGTCATACAGACCTAATAATGTTAAAAGTCTTATTTATGGTGTGGAGACTCATCAAAACTATGTCAAATGCAACATTTCCATTTACTTTATTGTCATGTTTCGATTTACTTTATTGTCATGTTGTCTGTGCTCCTCCGCTCCGTATATGTTTCAAAATGCGGCCCTCAGTGAAAAATGTTTGGACACCTTTGACCCAGACACAGGGACTGCTAACATTTGTAACACTTACCTCCTTTTACCACCAGGCCAATGATCTGCAGCAAACAAAAGATCAGTCACATACTGGACAATAAAGTCAAAGTCCTTTTCCTTTTATTACTTTATAACAGACATTTCCACAACTCTCCACGTTTGTTTTTTTTAATATAAAAAGACTTTGACCCAGACTCAAACAAAGTGCTGCTCAAATGTAGGCTACAGAGTAACGCCACTAAACTAGCCTCAGTGAGGAGTTCCTTCCAAAGCAAACAACAAACGCCCTTGATAATGACTGTGTGTAAGCACTTCTGTGTAGCCAGAAGAGGCAAGAAGAGTGACATACAGTCTTTATAGTATAGTCATTTTAAATTGTTTCTTAATGCATGCCCTTTTGTTCGCATATATGTTGTTTTTACACCTTAATGAAGAAAAAAAGTTCCTATGTTTGTGAATTTTGTTCATTGACAATGGCAATAATCTCCTTCTGATTCTGATTCTGTCTGAGTTCAGATGGAGAAAGTTGTTTTGCATCCACTGCATCCACACATTGTTGAGTGAATCCACTGGTCCATATTCACCTGCCGTCAAACATAGATTTGAGCCACGCACTGTTGTGTTGTGCTGTTGTAGTGTGGTGCTGTTGTGTTGTGCTGCTGTTGTAGTGTGGTGCTGTGCTGTTGTGCTGCTGTTGTAGTGAGGCGCTGTGCTGTTGTGCTGCTGTTGTAGTGTGGCGCTGTGCTGTTGTACTGCTGTGGTAGTGTGGTGCTGTGCTGTTGTGCTGCTGTTGTAGTGTGGCGGTGTGCTGTTGTGCTGCTGTTGTGCTTGCGTTATAGTGTGGCGCGTGTGCTGTTGTGCTGCTGGTTGTTAGTGTGGCGCTGGGCTGTTACTGCTGTGGTAGTGCGGTGCTGTGCTGTGTGTTGTGCAGCTGTTGTTTAGCTGTCGGTTGCTGCTTGCTGTTGTAGCGCTGTGTGCGTGGGTGCTGATGTTGTTAGTGGTGGCGCTGTGCTGTTGTGCTGCTGTTGTAGTGTGGCGTTGTGCGCTGTAGTGTGGTTGCTGTTGTACGTGCGCGTTGTGGTGTGAGTGCCGGTGCTGCGCGTTGTAGTGTGGCGTTGTGCTGCTTTGTAGTGTGGTGCTGCTGTTGTTAGTGCTTGTTGTGCTGGTTCTGTGTGCTGCTGTTGTAGTCTGTGTGCTGTTCTGCTGTTAGTGTGGTATGTGCTGTTGTGTGGTGTGCTGCTGTTGTAGCTGCTACATGTTGTAGTTGTTGTGCTGCTGTTGTAGTGTGCTGTTGCTGTTGTAGTGTTGTATGCTGATGTAGTGTTGTGCTGTTGTGTGTAGTGTTGTACTGCTGTTGTGTGTGGTGCTGTGCTGTTTAGTATGGTTGCTGTCTGTTGTAGTGTTGTGCTGCTGTTGTAGTGTTGTGCTGCTGTGTAGTGTGGTTCTGCTGTTGTAGTGTTGTGCTGCTGTTGTAGTGTGGTGCTTGCTGTTGGTAGTGTGGTGCTGCTGTTGTAGTGTTGTGCTGCTGTGTGGTGTTTTTTGGTTTTTTGTTGCTTGCTGTTGTAGTGTGCGTTGTGCTGCTGTTGTTAGTTGGTGCTGCGTTGTATGTTGGCTGCTGTTGTAGTGTGGTTCTGCTGTTGTAGTGTGGTTCTGCTGTGATGTGTGGCTGCTGTTGTAGTGTGGTGCTGCTGTTGTAGTGTGGTGCTGTGCTTGTAGTGTGTGCTGCTGTTGTAGTTGTGGTGCTGCTGTCTTATGTTGTGGTCAGTGCTGTTGTAGTGTTGTACTGCTGATGTAGTGTTGTGCTGTTGTGTAGTGTTGTACTGCTGTTGTAGTGTGGTGCTGTGCTGTAGTAGTATGGTGCTGCTGTTGTAGTGTTGTGCTGTGCTGTGTTTAGTGTTGTGCTGCTGTTGTAGTGTTGTACTGCTGCTGTTGTAGTGTTGTACTGCTGCTGTTGTAGTGTGGTGCTGTGCTGTTGTAGTGTGGCTGCTGTTGTAGTGTTGTACTGCTGTTGTAGTGTTGTACTGGCTGCTGTTGTAGTGTGGTGCTGCTGTTGTAGTGTTGTGCTGCTTGTTTAGTGTGGTGCTGCTGTTGTAGTGTTGTGCTGTGCTGTTGTAGTGTGGTGCTGCTGTTGTAGTGTTGTACTGCTGCTGTTGCAGTATGGTGCTGCTGTTGTAGTGTTGTGCTGCTGTTGTAGTGTTGTGCTGCTGTTGTAGTGTTGTAGCTGTGCTGTTGTAGTGTGGTGCTGCTGTGTTTGTGCTGTGTTGCAGTGTTGTTGCGCTGTTGTAGTGTTGTACTGCTGCTGTTGCAGTGTGGTGCTGCTGTTGTTAGTGTTGGTACTGCGCTGTTGTAGTGGTGCTGCTGTTGTAGTGTGTGCTGTGCTGTTGTAGTGTGGTTGCTGCTGTTTGTAGTGTTGTGCTGTGCTGTTGCAGTATGGTGCTGCTGTTGTAGTGTTGTACTGCTGCTGTTGCAGTGTGGTGCTGCTGTTGTAGTGTTGTGCTGTGCTGTTGTAGTATGGTGCTGCTGTTGTAGTGTTGTACTGCTGCTGTTGCATGGTGGTGCTGCTGTTGTAGTGTTGTGCTGCTGTTGTAGTTGGTGCTGCTGTTGTAGTGTGTGCTGCTGTTGTAGTGTGGTGCTGCTGTGTAGTGTTGTTACTGCTGCTGTTGCAGTATGGTGCTGCTGTTGTAGTGTTTGCTGTGCTGTTGTAGTGTGGTGCTGCTGTTGTAGTGTTGTGCTGCTGTTGTAGTGTGGTGCTGCTGTTGTAGTGTTGTACTGCTGCTGTTGCAGTATTGGTGCTGCTGTTGTAGTGTTGTGCTGCTGTTGTAGTGTGGTGCTGCTGTTGTAGGTGTGTGCGGGTTGTGCTGCTGTTGTAGTGTGGTGCTGCTGTTGTAGTGTTGTGCTGTGCTGTGTAGTGTGTGCTGCTGTTGTAGTGTTGTGCTGTGCTGTGTGTTGTCTGCTGTTGTAGTGTTGTGCTGCTGTTGTAGTGTTGTGCTGTGCCTTTGTATGTTGTTGTGCTGCTGGTGCTGTTAGTGTTTGTGCTGCTGTTGTAGTGTTGTGCTGTGCTGTTGTAGTGTTGTGCTGCTGTTGTAGTGTGGTGCTGCTGTTGTAGTGTTGTTACTGCTGCTGTTGCAGTATGGTGCTGTCTTGGTAGTGTTGTGCCTGCTGTTGTAGTGTTGTGCTTCTGTTGTAGTGTTGTGCTGCTGTTGTAGTGTGGTGCTGTGCTGTGCTGTTGTGTTGCGTTGTGGTGCTGCTTCATCAGGGGGCGGGCTTACGGGAGTGGGCTGGTCGGCGCTTTTAATACAGATGCGCCGTCCGCTCGCCCTCCGTTCATCAGCGGGCGGTGGACTCAGCCGATCCGGGGCAAGAACAAACCGAGGACAACCATGACAGCACCCAACAGCACCTACGATGTGGTAGTGGTGGGTGCAGGCATATCAGGTAAACGAAATAGCGTATTTGAAGAAAAAACTTTACTTTTCCAGCGGTCGTGATGAGTTGTTTCGCGAGGAGAAATAGAGCAGATGCGCTGAAATGCACCCTTTACTACAGTTGTTGTGAAGCGTTGTGTAAGATGTTTTGACAGCAAGCCAACAGCACGAAAAATATGCATTTGTTTTGCCAAAGATGTGCATATGCTTCTGCATTTCCCATACGCGTTCCTGTCTGAATGTACCGTGTTCTCTGGTCGTGTCGTCCGTGAGCCGCCGACCACTCAGTCCGATCCAATGTCCCTGGTCCTGTCGCTGCAGCGTCTTTAAGTGGCAGCTAATAACTCACTTTGTAGGCTATTACATAACACAGAGTGGGCTCTCTCATATTCACCCTCTAGCCTTATGTGATCCTTCATAACATTGTTCTATCAGGTTTTCTTACTCAGTCTTACTTTGTTTTTGGAGTAATTATCTGCAGATGGCATCATATGAAGAGCCGATCTTCATTTACACAACTTTTCTGCTCCAATTACACCTGCAGACGTCTATTTCAGTTATAGCTATTGCTGTAACTAATTAAATGATGCGGTACTTGGTATGAAGGACAACTGACAATAATGCCATATGTAGGATATTCCTTGGATGAATCCACATTTTGGGAGGTGGATCCCACGTGTCGAGGCCTTATATCAGCAGTCTAGTTTGTACCTCTTACAAATACCTGTATATTAGACACAACACAGTATTATTATAATAATAATAATAATAATAATAATAATAATAATAATAATAATCAGATTATTATAATAATGTGTATAATAATAAAGTAATAATAATAATAATAATTATTATTATTATTATTATTATTATTATTATTATTATTATTATTATTATATTACAATGGGCTTATACTGTCTGGCCGTGTTAATTGCCGCAGGTTCAATTAACCTCCATACAATAGAGTATATTTGCTCCCACAGACAATGCTTTCACACTTGCCCTATATGTGTTGACTAAAGGTAAATTCTTACCCATAGATTATCCTTTGGTGTCCTTGGTATTGTCCTGTTACGGTGCAAGGTTGATTGACCTGTTCCTAGACTAGACTGATAAATAGTTTGTTTTCCAGCCTGGTCTCCAGTTGGTCACAGGACAGTGACAAGTCTGAGTGAACCGAAATCAAAAGGGCAAAACATGTTGTTAGAACCTAGAATGTTTAAAATCAGAAAGCAGAGAAATGTGTGTGGGTTGATCATATACTGTACTCAGTGCGTTATCATGCAACACAGCAAAAGTTTATCTATGTAAAAATAAAGCCCCAGCAGAGTTGATTAGATATTGAAAAGCTGTTAAATGTAGAGCTAGTAGTGTATTGACATGTTTAGCAGCTCTGGTTTAAGTCATTATGCACCACTATATTGTATGCAATACATTTTGAGTCCTCTGTGTTCCCATTATGACAGATTTATGCAGCCAATGTGTGCCCACCCACCAGCACCATTGAGACGGTAACCCTCGAGCGGGCAACCAGAACTTTAGAAGAACACATTAAGTGGTTGTGACAGGCTCCTATCAAAGCACAAAGTAGCACAAAGGCTGCAGAGCAAAGGGGGAGGTGTGGGGTGAAGAACAAGGAACCAGTATGTCTAGGCGGATGTGAATGTGAATGTGGGAAATCTGCAAAAATAAGGAAGGAAAAATAGTATCTACAAATAGTTGATTATTTCTTGATTGATGTTTTACAATTCATGCCATCGGTCATCAGAAATATTCACTAATTGTTCAAAGTAATACATGAAAATAATGAATGTTTTAATATTACTCATGAATGCCTTTATTCGTAATGATGGGAAACTTTCTTTTTTTAACCACTGATCTGTTAACTGTAGAAGAACGACATGTGAGCCGCAGAGTCAAATACATTATCAGATCGATGGCTCGTTATAGCTACAGTACTTAGTTTCAGGAATATTATATTATCAACATGATTAAATATTACAAGGGTAATTTTTATAACTAATGGAAACTAAGTTCATCTACAGTTGCAATTTGACACAAAAACTGAGGATGGTTATGTGCCAGGTCCAGAACAAACTGACTGAGGATGCTGAATTCCTCAAGAATTCAAAAACAAGAATGTGCCTGATTTTTTTTAACGATTTAATGACAGTAGGTTTTATTGGACAGAACATTGAAGCGTGAAATGGGGCTGAGAAAGGAAACACGGCAAATTGTCGGAGCCAGATTCAAACTCACCCCGCAGCGGCCTGTGCTATCACATATGTCACAATCTGTCTCCTCACCTCATTTCACCATTTTAGAGATGTTTCTCCTGATTCATGCTAGTGTTGCACCTTTTTTTTTTGTTGGCATTTTGGCCTGTGTGTTTATTGAGTGACTGCGTTCTATAGAACAATAAGTGACTGCGTTCTATAGAATGCAGTCACTTATTGTTCTTGTCTTTTTTACTTTTATTATTATTATTGAGTGACTGCATTCTGCACTATTAGTTCCAGGTTTTTTTATTTAGTGACTGCATTCTAGAATGCGGTGGGCCGTACAGGTCGCATTCCTTGTCCGATTTACGTCATTCAAAGTTCAATTTGTAGATAATTCACTAGTGATTCCTGGACTTGCTTTCAGGTAATCCTCAGCCTTGTCATTTTTTCAGGATTCGTCTTGGAACATTGGATGTTTCCCTCTTTCTTGGATTTCACAGGAAGCATTTCTTGTCCGATTTTTGTCATTCAAAGTTCAGTTTGCAGATAATTCCCACGTGATTCCTGGACTTGCTTTCGGTATTCCTCGGTCTTACAATTTTCCCTATCTCTTAGAATGGCGGAATGTTGGTGATGTTGCGGGATGTTGGAGGTTTGTGACATCATCGTCATCAGAATCAGAATAAGAATGGGTTTATTGCCATTATCAATGAACATAATTCACAAACATAGGAACTTGTCTCAGCATTAAGGTGCAACATAAAACACTGAGAAATAATAAAAACAACATATATTCAATCCAAAGGGCATGAATTAAGAAACAATTTAAAATTACTATAGTATAAAATAAAAATAGGCATTACTATGTACACGAGAATTACAGTTAAATTTACAGTTGTAGTGCAGAAAGTGAAGCGGAAGGAGTCCACGGTGGTGATGGGGGAGTCTGTCATGATGAGGGGGGGCTGGGGGGCTGTGACTTTCCTGAAGTCCACAATCATCTCCACAGTCTTCTGGGCGTTGAACAGCAGGTTGTTACCGTTGCACCACGCGTTCACCTCCCTCCTGTAGACAGCTCCTGTGCTGATAGTCGCAGTGTCTGAGACATTCTTCCCCAGCCGCACACACTGCCATCCGTCAGAAAGTCAGTGATCCACCTGCAGGTGGAGTCGGGCACATTGAGCTGGGAGAGCTTGTCCTGGAGCAGAGCAGGGAGGATGGTGTTGAATGCAGAGCTGAAGTCCACAAACAGGATCCTGGCGTAGGTTCCCGGGGAGTCCAGATGCTGCAGGATGAAATGGAGTGCCAGGTTGATGGCGTCATCTCAGATACAGACCTGTTGGCTCTGTAGGCGAACTGCAGGGGGTCCAGCAGGGAGGAGGTGAAGGACTTGAGGTGGGGCAGGACCAGGCGTTCAAATGACTTCATGACCACAGACGTCAGCGCCACTGGCCTGTCGTCATTAACTCCAGTGATCCGGGGCTTCTTGGGGACAGGGACATTGATGGCAGACTTGAAGCAGGCTGGGACATGGCATGACTGCAGGGAGGTGTTAAAAATGTCTGTGAAGACGGGGGGCTAGCTCTCCTGCGCAGTGTCTTAACGTGGCGGGAGAAACACTGTCTGGTCCAGCAGCTTTTCGGGGGTTGGATTTCCGAAATAGTCAGTTTACATCCTGTTCCTGAACTGAGAGAGTGGTTGTTCTCGACCTGCGCATGCGCAAGAATTGTGATTGAGTGCTTAAAGCACTGCCTCTGGCGGTCAGTATGTGAACAAGAACATAATTTAGTTTTGTTTATTTACCTTCTTTAGGTTTTTTTCTTTTTTTTTAACCTTCAGCCTAGGGCTGGGCAATAAAATCTAGATATTTTTTTTTCTCATATTGATCGATCTTGATTTTCGATTCGATTTTATTTGGTCTTTCCAAAAACAAAGTAAAAATGGCTTGTAATGGTTTCATGGACATAAACTATACCGACTGTGCCATTTAACACAATTAATATTCTAATGTCTATGTCTATGTCTAATGTCTATTCTAATAAACCTCCAAAGTCTCGATTCAAAAACCCCTCCCAAATAATTGATGATATCACATGACTCAATCTTGATTTGTCGATCTTTCCATTAATTGCTCAGCCCTAATTCATCCCCCTCTAGAGCACAGCCAAAAGCAACTTTTAGTGATGGTCTTGCTATATTTTGCTTGTCCTTTACATGTTGATAATGATACATATTGTATTACGTATGCTTGTTATATCAAACAGGCTTATATTACCAACTCCATGTAAGTGATCACACAAGAAAGGAAGTTGGACAAATCTTAAAATTACATGGGTCAATTTAGCTCTCTTCACCTTCAGTGAACATCAAGATAGCTATGACCTTGATCCTTAAATTTCTCAGTTGCTATAGCAACACATGGACAATTCTGGGGCCGCACATTTGGGTCCAGCTGAGCAAACTGTCAGATTCTAATCTTTATGGACAGCCCCTGTGTAATTTTCTCTGTTTGCCTGAAGTGTAGCATTTGTGTGTGTGAGAGAGACAGTAATCTCAGCTATGTTGTCTTATAGCACTAAGCAATATGGCAAAAAGTAATCTAATCTTGTCACTTTTTTTGTTTTCTTATTGATCAAAAAGCAGTTTTATTGTTTCTTATTGATAAAAAACAATTTGGCTTTCCACTTCAGAAACATTTGCTACAAAATTATCAAACGTATTCCTCCAAAGACTGCTCCTAACAAAGTGCTTTGCTGTGACTTGATCGTCGATTAGAAAGTCTCAAGCCAATAATGATGATCTGCAAACAAATCATTTGCAGATCATGATTCGATTTTTAAAGACGGATCCCGAAGACGCAATTCAAATGTGTGTTCATTACAGTACAAACATGGCTGACTAAAATAGCTAAGCTCTATTAACCAAAATCAACACATCACAGCTGACTAAATGATTGGGAAGTCACATATTCTTCATAAAAGAATATTATCGTTTCATTTCTCCTGTCCAATATTGACCCTGGTTTAGTGCTAATAATGACGTTAGCTCAGTGTTTTGTCGTCCTGCCTGCATCTGGGTCCAGATAATGGTTTGTCAATATTGTTAGTTTCTGGATCTGTTGCCTATAAACAGCCAATCAGTGTCTCAGATCTGTGAAGAGGGGCAGAAAATGTGATTGTCGCGTGTCTTATAAATGTCTCGGGCAGCAGATCAATACGGAGCCGTGCAGGACCTGATTTGAGTGGCCCACTTGTCACTCAGATACTATTGGATTTTTTGTTTTGTTCTTTGGGAAACAACCATTTTATGGGGATGTTGGAGCACATACACTCACCACAGGCTTTCAAAGCAAATGAAATGTCACACATAATCACCAGTATAACAGGTTTGTCTACTCTAAGAAAATGCAAATCTGTTAGACAAGTACATACAAGTACAGACTTGATAGATATCTTAGATATTCTCTAATGTGTATGTCAAGGTATCATGAGGGAAATTTAATCTGATTAATCGTTTTTTATTAGTTATTAAAAAGAAACAATTGCATGGAATATTCTCCACATATATTTTCACTAAATTGACATTCTACATATATATTTATCTGGACTTTGCCAATACAAACCTTGTTCGTTGAAGTATGTAACTTCTCTGGTGGGGGTCCGCCACTTTCTTGTCTCACTAGAGATATTATTTATTTGCCTGGAATGTTCCACACTGTTGAATTTAATGTATCTATCTTGCATGAATTCAAATACATGTGTTTTAATTGCTAAAAATTCCTTGAAACACTTTAATGCCATACTGTGAAACAAACAAAGCAACAAAATCTCCACAAAGACAAGTTGGTGGTGGAGAAACTATTTGTGTGGTACCACTGCTACAAAAAGTCAGGAGTCAGGTTTTGTTCATATATGAATGAGGAAAAAAGATGAACGTCCCCAAAAAAAGTTACTGTGTGCATATTTAAGAAAGAAATATAGAATTTTTGTTTTTTGTATTTAACTACAGACGAGATCTTCACTGCGAGATTGCACTATTACCTGTTACATAATGCTACGTGTGATTCTGCAAGATTCATGTGTTGAATTTTAAAGAGTTGTGAGTAGTGTGCAGATGCCGCCCTTTTGTCCATGTTCTGTTTAATGTTTTACTGAAGCTTTGTTTGTTTATAGATAATGAATGTCAAATTAGCAGTCCATAAAAAGAGCCCACAGAGATTTAGCAGAAGCCCTGCTCACACAAATGCAGTTAGTTCTGCCAAAGGCTTTGCCTCGTCGTCAAGGAAACCCCCTGTCTCCACTAATTTTCTCACACTAAGGATGAAACGAGGTGTGTCTTGTGATGTGGCCATTCTAGCGTAAGTGTTGTCAGTGTGTCAGCACACTGCCAGACTGCAGATTGATTCCTTCTCAAAGCAAGTTAATGTAGTAAAACTGTATGTTGTATTAGCCCTTTGAAAGAGCTGACATTGACCAGTCATTTAGGTCATCTCCTGCCCCAAGGAGCTGCAGAGGCAGGGGCAGTCTGTGGTGGAAAAACAAGGGCATTATTAAATGCATCACAACAAAGGCTATTTGAAAGCACAGCGGCTGATGGAGAGACATTTTATGCTTTAAGGCGTGTGAAATTGATAAATGTTGTTGGAAGGTGTTTTGATGTTGGATGTTTTTTTGAAACACAAGCTGCCCTTTCCCCATAACCTTATAATTTGGAAAAATATTACAAAGCTGTGACTGTGTAATGCAAATTTTTACACACGTGATGTGGCAGAATATGTGCTGATTTAGATAATAATAAAAGCCCTAATATTGTTCTTTTTCATCTTTTTTCGTCTGAATGAAATGTTTTACTGTAAAATAAACCGCATAACAACAGAGTTATTTAGTGCCTTCTTCCCCTGTTCTTCCCCTGATTTTACCTTGGGGTGCGTTAATTTCACAAATGTTTCACTGTTGACCACCACAGGCACTCAGCTGCCTCTTGTTCCAAGAAGAAGTTCATTGTTTCTGTTTTTAGTTTATGCTGTCATCTTTGCCAAATGTGCACTTTGCCTCTCTTCTTAGACAAATGGACAATAATGCCTAATTAGTCCAATTGTGGATGAAAGCTGGTAGCTAACAGAGGCTTCTGTGCAGTGATGGCTCTGGGCATAAACACAGATGCAGACAGAGACTCTTTGTTTTCTCAGACAGGCTGACATTTGAGAGGACCACAGGTAATGGCATCAATTTAATGGCTAGATTTGTGAGGCTGCTCCACTTTAGACATATGCTTTCACTGATACTTGGACTCCAGGATCTAAAGTATTTGCCATCGCAAGATATGGACAGTTCTGTGGAAAGTCTTCACTGCTCTTGTCTCTTACTAATATGCAGTCATTTGTATAATATTGGCTCATGTTCTATGTTAACAGCCTCTGTTTGATCTGGTTACCAATAAATACATTGCAACTTTTTAAAAAGTAAACATGTCTCCTGCTGCACGATATATTGTAATGCAATCATTATCTTAATTAGAATGTTAACCTAAGCAAACCCACATGAATGCCATGTTCAGATATGGACCGCAGTGGTGTGACAGGCAGTTTGCACAAAATACATGCCAAACCTGCCTTGTATTAGGTGTACACCGGCATTGTGAACTGTATCTGGACTAGAAAATATACTGTAAATTGAAAACTATAATTTGATTTTCATACGAAATCATGCCACTTCAAAGTGTAAAATTCTTATTCTTATTCTTATTCTTATTCTTATTATTATTATTATTATTATTATTATTATTATTATTATTATTATTATTATTAATATGGTGCCATTTTAAAAGTTACTAATTATTGTATAGAGTTATGTGTTTTGGGCTAATGTTTGAGTGAGTTCTATCCAAACTGCATTATTCTCAACATGTCAGACAGAAGGCTGATTAAAGCCATATAAATGTCTCTAACATCTGTAGAGCTTATCAGGATTTGGGAGGAGAGTGTAAGAAGGCAAGGATGAGGTTAGAGGGGAATTTAGAGTGAAGGCTATGAAAACATTTACACAGATGTTAGTGCCTGCTGTGAGCCGGGATTTGAGCAAAAACATGCATCTGTGTCATGCTCTGACCTACCACTAGGCTACATAATCAGGAAGTGTACTAAAACTGTATATACAAAAATCAACAAATCCAAATAGTAGATGCACAAAGATGAAGTAAACTGTATTCTTGCTTAATAATTATATATGTTTATCTCATTTGCTTTCTGTGTCCTTAGTTACTCCAGTAGTTCCACTTGCGACGCTATGATCTGCCATAAAGCTAGTCCAAATGCACCCTAATCTGCTGCATGTGTGTGTTCATGGTTAAGTGCATCTATGCTGTGTCTTATTGAATTAATGTTATGCCTGCCTCAGGTCACAGCAGTGTCAGCGCTCCAGTGTGTCTGTGTAGTAGAAGTTGTATTCTAAAAGCTACTCTGTTTTTGGGCTGCTCCTTCCATTCACAAACATGAGATAGCCACACTCTCACATTTATTGCCTTGTGTTTATTTATGTCCTATGTGGCAAATTTTCCCATTATTTGTCCTTGCTTCTTGATGTCAATTGTATGAACTATTGGACGTTGTTTGCAATGGTTTGTTGAAACCCTGGAGACGCCCGAGTCATTCTGATGCTAATCAGGTATTCAGTGAGGAGGGAGCGAAAGAAAGTCAGTGTACAATAGGATGTAAATGGCCCATCTCAGGTAGTTTCAGTTAAACCAATTACTCTCTTTATCAGGAGGTCCCGCCCTGTGGGCAGGGCTTGCACAGAGTAGGTTAAAAACCTGAGTTTTCAGACTTGTTTCACAGATTGAGAATGACTCTTGGATGAGAGTCGAAACGTTTTGTTTTTCTAAAAACTGTCCAGATGACTACAGTTGAATCTTTTTCTACAATTTGCTCTCTGTTATGGCAACACATTTCCACAGAAGCAGTAAAAGTGCATGACCCACGTCCTTTTTTGCCTGTGCACAGGGCTGAGTGCAGCGAAGCTGTTGAAAGCCAGTGGCCTGAGCCCTGTGGTGCTGGAGGCCCGGGATCGTGTCGGGGGGCGGACCTTCACAGTGCAGGTGGGAAGAAGAAGTAGTGCTCTAAGTAACATTTAAAAGGCAGTGTGATAACAATGGATGTGAACTTCTTTTGCAGAATAAACAGGCAAAGTGGGTTGATTTGGGCGGAGCTTACATCGGTCCAACTCAGAACCGGATCCTGCGATTGGCTAAAGAGTATGGCATCCAAACCTACAAAGTGAATGAGAGGGAAAACCTTGTGCACTACGCCAATGTAAGTACTTAACTGTAGGACTACACTGGACACATCTTGGTGAGGTGTGTTAGTATAGCTGACATGCTCAGATGATAAAAGGCTCTGCACTGAACAGAATTCTTCCTTGGTTCATATCCATGTCACATTTGTAATGTAAGCACCTAATCCTCCAGTATTTTACTTTATGACAAGTACTAAACCTTCATTTTTCTTTTATGTAGCCTTAGTCTTGTTACAATATGCTCTCCCAAAAGTATATTGAGGCAAACTACCAAAGCAAAAAGAAACTGCATCCCCTCTTGAGAATTAGCCAAATGTGATAATAATCTGTGCCCGGGGGATTCCTTTTATTCAATATCTGATTACTTGAAAGCAGAGGAAGAAAGGTCTGGACGCAAACAAAGACAGCTCCTTCTTATTGTATCTTGATAGTGAAGACATATCGCCTCTCTCCTTAAAACAGCTGATTTCATTTGTGGCCTGTTCTCAAGTCTCTGTTGTTTTTCTTTGTTTGGTTTCTGACCCTTAACCAAACTACATTTAAGAGTGTAATGCAGAAAGAGAAGACACATTCTTCTTCATCTCACTGTGGAAAAAAAATTATATTAAGGCAGCTATTTTTTATGCAATGAAGTGTGGTGAGTAAGATAAAGAAACATGTACTTGCACTCAAAAGCTAGTTTGAATAAATGGAGAGGGTAGCACCAGAAAATGTACTTAGAATAAAAAGGAGGCAGACGAGTTTCACAGATGGAGAAATTGGTCTTCTACTGACTTGACCTACTTTATTAACTAAGAGATTTCACCACTGTGGCATTTCACACATGGATGCGATTGAAATAAACTGCAGACTTGTTGATGTGCCAGCCTGTATCCATAGGAGCACATGTGTGGGCGTCTCCTTGGCTACTATCTTTGTATGATCCACATGCCACTCCGGCTTATTGGCACGTTTCCATGGCTACGGGGTCCATCACTGCTAGACCCAAATGACAGGGGCACACAATGCAGTAGGCCTACTGTATTATTTAACAACAGTAACATCTGTGGTGGATTTGGTGGATTTGTTTCAAATCAGAAGTGAAGAGTGAATCAGTGAATCAGTAAATAGTGACTGACAAGGCATTAGTTTAACGAGCTTGTAATTTATACTTCCTTAAGATGCAGAGGTGGGTAATACTCAGTAGATTTTACTCAGTTACATTTACTGAGAAACTTTTTGAAGAAATAGTACTTTTCAGAGTAGTTTTCTGACATCCTTCTTTTACTTCTACATGAGCAATATTTAGTTGATGTGCAGCGTCTGCAGTGATGCGGTCACTGTATGGAACTGTTGAGGTGAAGAAGGAGCTGAGTCGAAAGGAAAAGCTCTTGATTTACCGGTCAATCTACGTTCCTACCCTCACCTATGGTCATGAGGTTTAGGTAGTGACTAAAAAGACAAGATCGCGGACACAAGCTGTGAAATGAGTTTCCTCCACAGGGTGGCTGGGCATTCTCTTAAAGATAGGGTGAGGAGCTCAGTCACACAGGAGAAGCTCAGGGTAGAGGAGCTGCTCCTCCATGTCGAGAGGAGGCAGCTGAGGTGACCCGGTCATCTGTCCCGGGGAGGCCCCGGGGAAGAACCAGGACACGCTGGAGAGACTGTGTCTGTGGCCTGGGAAAGCCTCGGCACCCCGCCAGAGGAGCTGGGGGAAGGGATGAGGAAAGTCTCCAGGGGCAGCAGAATCAGAATCCCTGCTCAGAGCAGGAAGAAAAGCAAAAGAAAAAAAGAGTAAAGAGGACTTCAGTATTTTCGGAATACATGAAATTAAATATGATTTTAAATACATTTTACGTCCAAACCTTTTCTCTGTATTCAAGCATTAGTGTCTCCAAATAAATGTTTACTCTTACTTGAGTATTTTTTTGGGTCCCTACTTTTTACTTCTACTTACGTAATATAATTTGAAAGTAATGTTTCTCTTTTTTAAGTCCATATTTTGGCTACTCTACCCAGCTCTGTTAAGATGCTGCATTAATAAGCTTAGCTTAGCTTTAGTACTGCAATGTGGAAATGGATCTAATTGTCTAATTTCTCATCCATGCCGACATGTAAAAACAGAGATTGAAGAAGATAACTGGATGAACATGCTTTTTCAGTTCTTTTATTTGGTTTACTGCCCAGACATACAATCTACTCTGTTGAGAAGTTGAGAAGGCTGTCAATACTGCTTATTTGCATTTTAAGAAGCTTTGGCTTTGCAGACCCAGAGACACAAAATAAAAAATCACTAAAGTTAATTCACACTTACATTCACATACATTACTTGTGACTAACAACTTTATATATTTAATAAGAGCTTAACAGACTTAAAAGAGTTTATTCATCAAGACAGTTTTAGGCGTAAAGGCAACTCAGCATGTGTGCTAAAACGATTGTGTAATTAAGCATTCATGAGAGCTGCGTGGCTAATCAGCTTTTCTATGGAGATAGTAATCCAAAAGGCCAGTACTGGTTTCCCTTATCAGCAAACTACTGGCTAACGGGCAGGCGCAGCGCTCAGCACTATATTCACTAATACACCACTATATCCTTATCACAAACAGGGACAGACTGTGATTAAAAGCTTTGGTTTTCTTAGATGGAGAAAGAGCACGGTCTTGTCCACTCAACTTTTACTTAGTGCATAATTTTTTCTGTACTTCTCCCACATAATGATGAGTTACAACATATTTAGTAAAACTATCTAATTGTAACACCAAAGAGTATATGCTGCTATAAAAATATAACTAAACTATTCATGGTAATTAGGGCTGCGAGGTATATTGCAATAGAATCAAAGACAATAAGTACAAGTATTATTTAAGTAATATATTTCCCTTTGCAAACAACAAATAATCTTAATGTAAAAAAAAAAAGGTAACTTTAGTTCACTTTACTTCCACAAACATGTTCTTAAATTCATGAAATTCCTTTGTTATTAGGAGAAAATATTTCAGTCTTCTCTTAATTATTAACCCGTCTTACTTAGAACAGAGTCCTACTATAAAAACATAAAACACTTGAACAAAGACTTGGAACAACGAATATTTTATTACGAATGATTCAAGTTTAGTAACTACGTAAGTAAAGGATTAGGGTTAGGAGTTTGGGGTAGTTTTACGGTATTAATCAAGTAGTTACTAAGCCTGAAGGACTATTATTTATTTATTTCATGTAATACTATTATATAATCATGAATTAAGTATAAATAAAGCATGAGCAAAATGTAGTTATTATAAAGTGTTACCCACAAATCAAATTATAATCACATGCTTGTCACAAACATTTCAATACATTTTGATTCCACTAATCAAAGCAGTCGTGCACAGTCAGGGACTGATAGGATTTATTTGCAACGGGAAGAAACTTGTTTCCTTTTGGCCTTTCCTTTTCTATTTGTCACCATATTCCGTTCACCCTCTCCCTGGGTTTTGGACTCACCAGAAGTAAACCAGCACAACCGATAGAAAGTCTATTATTTTAGTATTTTTGCGTAATTGTGACCTAGTCCAAACCTCTCGTGGGTCTTTCCAGTGTTGACATAATGTGAGCTTTGGACTTTCTCCTTGAAGGCTGCTCATATTGTTAGCTGATGTGGAAACAGATGCTACTTGCCCCTCCCCTCTGCCGCTCTGTATTCACTTCACCGGGGTCACCATGGAGACAGACCTGTTGTGCACCAGCCAGTTCAGAGCTACAGTTCCTACAGCGCAAGCCTGCTCTTTGAGGTTGTCCTCCTGCAGCAGGCACAGGCCACACTGTGTCCTACAATGGTCGACATTGTTGTGGATGTACATTTAGACCTTTAAGCAATACTTTCCCTGTATTTTTCTCCATGTGCCGTGAGAAAAGCATCTTCACGTCTGCAGAAGTTGTTATATAATATAAATTGCATTGCATCTGATTTTCTGTTTACCAACAGGGAAAATCCTACCCATTTAAAAGCTCCTTCCCTCCCACATGGAATCCATTTCTTTATATGGACTTCAACAGCTTCTTCCGGACATTGGACGAAATGGGCAAAGAGGTAAATAAAACTGGTGTAAATAAGAATATTGACTGTCTGAATTTTTACTTTTTGTCTACATTTTAGATCCCTAGAGAGGCCCCTTGGAGGGCCCCTCATGCTGAGGAATGGGATAAAATGACTATGCAACAACTCATAGAAAAAACATGCTGGACCAGGTACCTCACAAATATGAATAGTCTGGGACCGGGTTGAGAAACCGATTTGAATCATTCCGTGTCAAAAAAAGATGGCAGCTTACAAGGAAAACACAAAAGACTGAGAAATGAATTTTAATGAATGAAAAGAAAAAATGCATTTAGAAAGGACCTTTAATGTTTGTACATATTTAACCTTTTTACTTATTTCCAGTGCTGCCCGCCACTTTGCCAAACTGTTTGTCAATGTGAATGTAACATCTGAACCTCACGAGGTGTCGGCGCTGTGGTTCCTCTGGTATGTGCGCCAGTGTGGAGGGACCATGAGGATCTTCTCCACCACCAACGGAGGACAGGTCGGTCACAGCCACATCCAAAACAAGATAATGGTCAAGTTTTAGGTAGTCAGAATGTGTTTACCTCTTGCTGTAAGTAATCCAAAGGGCCTAAAGCTATGTGAAATCAATAAAGTATATAAAACCCTAACACAACAATAACAACAATGAAAAAACATGATGATAATAGTAGCATCAGCAACAGTATGCAGTATTAGACAAATATGTTAGTATAAATAGTAGTATTCTTAGTAGTAGTAGTATAGTAGTATTCTTCTATGGAGTAACCTGTAATCTTTATCCAAGATAATTATTTCTCGTTCCAAAGAAGGAACAGCTATTTCTCTCAGATGGTGTGTATTCCTTATTTTTAGGCAATGGTAAAAAGTCATTCATTAGTTACCCTCAGTTGTGCGTAGCATAATCATGAGACTGAAAATAGCTGTTTTCTGGAAGGCCTGGGAAAGCTAATTATTTTCCACAGCCACAGAAAACCGGACTTGTGGTATCAATGTGTCTTTTGTCACATCTCCATGTATGTGTGAGACACGTTGCATAAGTGATTTGACAAGAATATGACTAGACGTTGTTTGCAGGCGTTCAAGGAGCTCTGGTGTATGTGGTGTATGGTGTCTCTGTGCTGCTCTGTTCTGTTGGAAAAATAAATTTGTCATTAATCACAAAAGACAAACACAGTCTTACGCTGCCAGGACCAATTTCACACTGATGAAAATGGATCCAAATGCCACAGAGGAATGTGCACAGTGTGTTTTTGATCTGGAGATACAGAGAAAGAAGAGAGAGAGGAGCTGACGCTAACATGTGTAAAAGGTCACTGTCCATTTAAGTCATAATAATGTTGTAATGCCTATAGTACTCAACCAAACAGCTGTACTTTGTAGTAGGGTTTGTGGAAAGTATTGAAAATCAGATAATAACTGGTTCTTAGTATCCAAACTACATACTCATTTGAACATACATCAACATTAAAAAAGATTACATACACAGGAAAAAATTGGTTTTCCTGAACAGTTTTAGAATCATTACAAATATAAGTCCCCAGGATAACATAAAGAAAGTATGATTGTTTTTGTTTGGAAAATTACAGTCTATTATCTAAAAAATAGCGTTTAATTTATTGGGAATGGAGCCTATTCCTTTGTGTTGAAATTTAGTTTGAAATGTTTGCACTACTTTGTAGGAACACATAAACGTGGATGCAAAGTGTAAATAATAACATTTTATGTTGAGGAAGGGTAAAGCTGCACAGATGATATTTGAATCCATGTACAAACCCAGTTTGTACAAGTTGGCAACTTTATATACAGTATTACACATTTTGAATGCACTCAAGTTGAGTGCTAGAATATGTTTATAAACAAAGCATAAAACTATTTTGTGACATTTTTGTGACCAAATAATTCCTCTTTCATTTGGGAAGACCCCAGGAGACCAAACGGTTGGAACAATGTTTTGATATACATATGAATTCAGGGAGAAAGTGTTTATGCATAAAGTTTAATACATGTTTACATTACATCTGTGCCTGTGAACACACTTTGCAAGTTCATTATGTTTTGCAGATATGTTTATATGTAGCTTTATGAGATTTAAAAATCACCAGGCGTGTGTGTGATGTGTGTCTTTGTGCAGAGTCATGAAAATGGCAGCACCCCACAAAATTACTTATAAATAACAAGTCTCTCTAATTTGGATTATGCGTTGAGAATGAACCTTTGTAATGTTTTGTTTCACTGCTGCAGGAGAGGAAGTTCCAGGGCGGCTCCAGTCAGATCAGTGAGAGCATGGCCAAAGAGCTGGGTGAGCGGGTCAAACTACAGTCAGCTGTGTACAAGATCGACCAGAGCGGGGACACTGTGGTGGTGGAGACTGTGGACAAACAAATCTACAAGGCAAGTATCCACACATATTATTATATCCACACATTATTGTAGGGCGTTTTATAAAGCATAAAGTACAGTTATAACGCCATCTGCTGTTCACATGTTGAACTACTATAACGCACAGTCGCTAATTTGATGTTTGTTTGTTTTTTTCTTGCATGTGTCCAGGCCAAGTATGTGGTAATAGCCATCCCCCCAGGACTAAACTTAAAAATCCACTTCAACCCCGAGCTGCCCCCTTTGAGGAACCAGCTGATACACCGCACCCCCATGGGCTCGGTCATCAAGTGCATGGTGTACTACAAGGAGAACTTCTGGAGGAAAAAGGGTACCGTACTCAGGAAATTTGGCTGTAGATGAAAGCGGTGCACCAGAAGTCCATTTGTGTGAAAAAAAAAACATGTGTGCGTCATCAGGGTATTGTGGCAGTATGATGATTGAAGACAAGGGGTCACCCATAGCCCTGACCCTCGATGACACAAAGCCTGACGGGACGGTTCCTGCTATTATGGGGTCAGTAACAGCATCCGGTAGCAATGATGTTTTGGTTTCGCAGCATAAACAGTTACTCAAGCTGTTCAAAAGTTCATTGCAGATTTAAAAACAATGGAGTTGAAATGGTAATGGTAATTTTTCACAGATTGTAGGCTTGTTGTTTCTTTGGTGTTTCAATGTCTTCTTCTAATCAGGACTTTTAAACCCCAAATGTATTGTACTAATAAATGGGATAAAGCTTTTATTATCAGTTTCTTTTTCTTTTTTTTTTATATAATTTCATACATTTATTCGCAAATTCGTTAATTAAAACCATTTCTAAAAGATGTTTTGATAAACACATTTCAGTCAGCTGAAGAGTTTTTAAAATACTATTTCATGAACTGATTAACAAAAGCTTTTATTAAAACATATAAAACATTTTTAAAATGTTGTATAAATGTTGTATAAACTTTGCAAATCCTTTTGGGAAAACATTTTTCAATTTGATTAGCTTCTCTGATTAGCTTTACCGTGGCACTCCTTGTCCTCCTGGCTAAGGAGGCACATAAGGAGCTCTCTGATTGGTTTACAAGTTGGTTTACAAGTTGCTCGAGCCAATCGGAGAGTTCACTTACTAGTTACTAGTTCACTTTTATTATTTATTTACTTTACATTCGCCAGGAGGACAAGGAGTGCCATAGAAAAGCTAACCGGAGAAGCAAAAGGTTTTTCAAATAATTGTTTCACTGAATCCATTACTTGAAAAACAAATCGTAAAACAGAATGGGCCTAAAAATAATCTTTTGTTTGGTGTAATTACATGTTGGGCTGGACAATTTGTGCCAGAATGTTTTAAATGTTCAGAGGTTCACTAAAGGATTTGCGTCAGGTCAGGCGGCTGTCCACACACTGACTCGTTGTAACGTTGTATGCAGTGTTTATTTTTGATAGCTCTTTGTGTCTTTACCTGTTTTGCTTTATTGCACTCTGTCCATGTTAGAAGTGAAAGCATATTATATGTTATCGTACCATCACTCACCACTTTTTACTTTACACTTTTCCTCAGATTCATCCTTGCCAGTAAGTGCAGAGAGCTGTCAGACCTGACCAAAGAGGAGAGGTAGTGCAAACACTGCAAACTAATGGGCTCTTCTGCTCATCCACATGTTTAATCCAAACTGCTGTGTGTTGACTTTAGGCTGAAGAGGATCTGTGAGAGCTACGCTAAAGTCCTGGGCACAGATGAGGCCCTGCATGTGAGTCTGGGCACAGGATATTTAAAACAGGAAGTCTGGTCTAAGTGATGGTTGTAGAGTTCTGTTTTCTATATCAGCCGGTGCACTATGAGGAGAAGAACTGGTGTGAAGAGGAGTACTCCGGAGGTTGCTACACAGCTTATTTCCCCCCAGGAATCCTCACCCAGTATGGCAGGTAAATCTGTTTACATTTACTCTGCATAAACTGACACTAGTGTCCTGTAGTATGTTGTTATGTTAAGGCATGGTATTAAAGGTGCACTATGTAACTTTTCTGGTGGAGGGCTGCCGTCTGCAGTCTCCCTTGAGATATTGTTGCTTTGCATGGAATATTTCACTGTAAGACATCAAACTTATCTAGCTCCAGGGATATGGATTTACAGATCAAATCTGTGGAGAGGCGACCCTGCTAGTACAAATGCACATTTTTCAATGTATTGGTGAGCAAAAACATCTATAATTGAGTAAATGCAAGACAGATACATTTAATGACACTGTCAATCATGGGATCCTCTTACAGAGACTAGAGGACTGGGCGGGCATCACTGCGCAACGAAAATATGTCCAATCACATATTGGACATAAATCAGATCTATGTTTCACTGACGGCAGGTGAATATGGACCAGTGGATTCACTCTGTCAGATCAGTGTGTGGATGCAAAACAACTTTCTCCAGCTGAATTCAGGCAAGACTGAAATCATCGTCTTTGGCCCACAGAAACAAAGAGAAAATGTTAACAGTCACCTCCAGAGTCTCGCTCTAAAACCTACAAATCAAGTTAGAAATCTGGGGGTAACAATGGACTTATCTAAAAAACTTTGCCAAATCAAAAGTATATTGTCTAAACCAGACTTGGAGAGACTTATCCATGCGTTTGTCTCCAGTAGATTAGACTACTGTAACGGCCTGCTCACTGGCCTCTCCAAACGAGCTGTAAAACAGCTGCAGTACATCCAGAACGCTGCTGCTCAGGTCCTGATCTAGAACCAGGAAGTACGATCACATTAGTCCTGTGCTCAGGTCTCTGCACTGGCTCCCTGTGGCTCAGACAATAGACTTCAAAACAGCTCTGCTTGTGTAAAGTCTTTCCATGGCCTAGCACCAAAGTACATCTCGGACATGTTAGTGCCATACGAACCATCTCGGACTCTGAGGACCTCAGGGACCGGCCTCCTGCTGGTGCCCAGAGTCAGGACTAAACACGGGGAATCTGCGTTTCAGTTTTATGCTGCTAAAATCTGGAACAGTCTTCCTGAGGATGTGAGACAGGCCTCTACTCTGGCAATGTCCTCTTCTTTTTTATGTCTTAAACTGTTTTGTGATTTTAATACATTTTTACCTGTTGTGTGAAGCACTTTGAATTGCCTTTGTGTATGAATTATGCTCTACAAACTTGCTTTGCCTAATGTGGAATATTCAAGGTGAAGCTATGAGCTCACCATGGAGATAAGTAGGTGGTGTACCTCCACCTACAGCTTTAAGTTGTGGATAGTTTGGGAAATATTGCTTAATGTATTTACTGTAAAGTAAGAGACCAGATACAAGCGGACTATATATCACAGTATTACAAAATTATACAATGTGAAATTCTACAATTTAAGTTTTTTAATGTACATGAAAGTGTTACAATATTTCCAATATTTTTTCTTCAATACAGTTAAAATGTCGAGTAGAAAGTACAGATGCATGCTCAAAAATATAGTGAAGTAAACAGCATTTTAAGATTTTAGAAGTATTTTTCTAACTTACTTTCCGGTATTTTTGGTATTGTAGTTGCACTATCCAACTGCTGTATTTAATCTTGATTTACCACCGTTTATTTGTGACAATAGAAAGCTCATAATTGTGCTCCATCACCGTATTAGTGATTTATTTGTGAGTTAGTGAGTATAGATCCATGTGAATGTGTCGCATATAGTAACATTTGACTGTATCTCGCTCTTCCAGGGTGCTGAGGCAACCCTTTGGCAGACTGTATTTTGCCGGCACAGAGACTGCGACAGTGTGGAGTGGGTACATGGAAGGGGCTGTGGAAGCTGGGGAAAGAGCAGCCAGAGAGGTCAGAGAACTTCATTTAATATTAATTGCACATATTTCCGGCATAGTAACATAATATCAGTCTCTACTCGATTCATATGTAATTCCTTTTCTACTAGATATTGTGTGCAGTGGGTAAAATTCACCAGAGTCAGATCTGGCAAACAGAGCCTGAAAGTTTGGTATGTTCATTCTACAGATAACATCTGTATTCTGCATAGTAACGTTCTTAAAGTAACAGTTTTTCATGGGACAGGACGTGCCCGCTCTGCCCTTCATCACCACCTTCTGGGAGAGGAACCTGCCTTCAGTCGGGGGCTTCATCAAATTCATGGGAGTCTCCACTTTCCTGTCTGTTGCCACGGCAGCGGGAGTCCTCACTTACAAGAAAGGCCTGATACCGCAAAACTAAACCCGGTTAATAGATGCTGTTCTATACTTTCAAAGCACTTCTTACTGGCCCAAACTAGTTAAGTAGTTAAGTGTGTATGGTAAAATATGTCTGACATAACTTAGAAAAGTGGACAAAAAGCAATCTAAAACTAGCAACAACAGTTTTAAAATGTTGTTTCTTAATTTAATGAGAGAAAATAGATCAATTTAACTTTGTAGTGATCACTAGTATCCATTAATCTATTGCCAATGACATGCTTGATCTGAACGTGATGCTTTTGTGTGCTTGAGTTGGGTGAGTGTGTCAGTATCTGTTTTGTTTGTCTAATTACCTCTGAATTTAGGTGCTGAATCATTATGAGCTGTGGCTGAAGTATTTGAAATATATAAAATGTGCCATTTTGTTCTAAATCACAGGGGAAATCCGTATCTTTACTAATTCACTGAAGAATACATTTGTAGTCGAGTGTCTTACTATGTAATACATTAGTGAGGCTTTGGACTTCAAGTGTTAACTGTTAAAGCATTTGAATGTATTTACTGTAGCTTGGATGGAACACACCAATCTGACGTTTGAATAAAAAATATTATATGTAGGCTAACTTCATAAAAAATGTAGAGGTTCAAAAACAATTTTATGTTCACATCCAACTATTGAGCTTCGGTAGCATCCATTGTTGCACGTTAGACTTGCACAGTAAATATAAAATACACAAGACAATTTAAAGAGGAGTATAGCCAAGTACATTACACAATCATAAAATCGTCACGGCTGCATGTGTTAACATCAGGAACACAGGGACGCTGTTTTGGCTCAACCAGAACAATGCAAGGCAGACTGTGAAATTATTCCATGAAAGGAAATCTTTGAAAGGAATCACGTAATCCTGCCAAGTTGCCATGTTGAGCTTGTCTTAAGTACAATTTGGTTTAACATTGGATAGTTATGTCTGTCTTTTAGCCTGAGAGACCTGTCCCAAAGAAAGATGTGTTGAGTGTGGTATTTGTTGTGCCTTAATGGACATCCTTGTTTTGTCATTCCTCTTAAGTGCCTGTGTGATGCTAACACCTGAACTGGCCTCATCTCTGACCTGCTATAGAGGCCACATAATAATACTCATTGTCACATAAATTAAGGAAAAAACTTAGGTAAAAAATACATAGCTCTGTTATGGCTACTGTTATTCCAGCTTTAGTAACTGTAGTGCTTATGAGAAAACTAAACACAACGTTTCCTAAATAGTCAATTCTAGACAGTTTCTAAATCTGATAAATGTGGGTCCACTGTAAAGTGAGAGCTGCAGCTGTTGATCAAACATCTCTTATCTTCAGTAAAACTGTGTGTTTTGTCTTGTGGTTAATGTGAGAGAAGGCTTTACAGTAATTCAGATTGTAAGTCCTTTAAATTATGTCTCTGTTTACGTTTAACTGAACAAGCCCTGCCCACGACAGACCATCAGTGACACAGTGTATTCTCTGATGTGTAAGCATGGATCTGTAGGTGTGTGTCTGTGTCCCTCATGTCTATGCCATTGAGTCTCGTAACTGTTCTTGTACAATCCACAATGATGTAATTATTTTGTTAAACAAAGCTGGTGATATGATGACAAAATGTGAAATAAATCTTTTATTCATCTTGAATGTGTCTTATATTGTATGTTCTGGTAGGGCTATTTCAAACAAACATTTTAAGTTCCGTGATCACTTTGAAATGACTAATGAAATGATGACATGTTTTTAATTAATCAGTAATATTCAAGTAGATGGACTATGAAAGAATGTTTTAAAGTGCAATACAATCCTTGCCACAAAATACAAATACAGGAAATGTTTATAGCTGAGGTTATATAGAAATCTGAATGTATTAATCTATCTCTCATTAAAGCCATTGTCCTAAATCCATCAACCAACTGTACAATCAATACGAGTTGATGGCAAAACTATTCTGCCCGCTATGAAAACGCGATTTGTTCAGTAGACCACCACTAGAGGGCAACAGCGACTCACTGGTCTGCTTGTTGAGTAGCCTGCTCTTTGCTTCTGCCTCCATTTAATGATTTTTCATTTTATTCTGAATCAGTCGACAAAGGTGTAGTAGGCTTATATATTTCCATAGGCTATTGATAGGCCTACTGGGGTTTTGTTGTTTGTTTTACGGGATTTTGCATAGTAAATCCATAGACTCTAAACGATATTAATAGTTGTGGTTTTTCCTCCTTTCAACCTCAGCACACATGCACACAAGTGCTGACACACAACCTTTAGATACATTGTCCTGCCTTCATTAGACCATAGTCCTGCCACTGCCCGGCTGCTGCTCCTGTGATATGAAATGTGACACTCCCAATTTGCCTCCCAATCCGTCAGGCCTTTGATCAGAGTGGGATGGAGAGAGGAGGAGGAGGGCTATTGGGACTCAAGCACCAGGCCATGGACAGTCAGGCACTGAAGCAACATTCAGCCTCAGTCTGATCATCTGGGAAACAATGGTGTGAATATTCTATGTTCTCCATGTGTCTAGGTGTCTAGGTGTCTTTAGGCCCGATGTGGCTCAAAGTTTAGAGAAGTCTCTTGACACGTTGGTCCACTGTAGGTCAACACCTTCTCAAGGTCAAATGCAGAGAAGCAATCTCCCCTTTAAAGGGCATATGACAGATTCTCATGCATTTATAATTATCACCTAGTTTGGCCGGACAGAACCTTTGCTATATTGATTATAGTTTTACATCAGTCAAGTTACTGTTTGTGAAGAAAACTTGAAAATTAAAAGTGTGTCACCAATAAATGACATTGCATCTAAAATGCAGGGACAATTTACACACAACTGACAATTTTTTCTGACATAATCATTTAACAAAATAAAGGAGTTCAGTATTATTATGTGTCAAATCATATCTTGTGTAATTTATATGGATTTTGGAATTACCTCAAACTATGTCTCATCTGCTATTCATGTCAACCAGGAAGTAACAGTCAAACTGGGGTAAAATAGGCAAAACCTTTTGTAAAATGTGTAGTCTAACCTGTCTCATGCACTACAATGGAGACGAATGAATTTCTTTCTCTGCAAACTGTATTTTTTAACGTCACAGATCTGCAGCTACTCCTCTTCTTTTCTTGCTCCGATAGTATAATTGGTGATATAGCTGTCATAACTTCATATCCTGCAGGTTTTCGCAGGTGCAATACAGGCTGTAGTCGGAAAGTATATCCCAGCATGCACTGAGTTGTTCAGATCCCAACTTATTGTTTTGGGCTGCTGAGGCCTCTGTCTGAGCTTCTGCAGATCTCCAATTGATTAACGGCCCTTCACTGGTGAGCGAGTTCACTTTGGTTTGATCAGGTAAAGAATCATCTCTAGCTTAGAGAATAATGGCAGGAGAGGCAGGACTGCACAATTAATCGCAATCGAAAGGTTCCAATTATTTAGAGATAGGATGTCCTCTGCAAACAACAAAATATCTTCTTTATAATTAAACTTAGCTATGTAGTTCAACCTTGGAGCTCTACAAAAGACTTTTCATATTGTTATTTATTTTTATAAATATGTTTTCTTTTATATACACAAATGATAATAATAATAATAATAATAATAATAATAATAATAATAATAATGATAATGATAATGATAATAATAATAATGATGATAATAATAATAATAATAATAATAATAATAATAATAATAATAATAATAATAATAATAATAATAATAATAATAAAAGAACAAGAAACAGAGCAAGATTAGTGCAAAAGTAATTTCAGTTCAGTTTTTTTTTTTTTTGCAGTCATTAATACATTCCACAGGTATCCATCTATTGCTTCCATCGTTGCAGTTTTACATCCGAGATATATTGTTTTAAAGTCAAATGGAATGTGGTTAGTACTCAAAGTTCTTCTCTCAAGTGTTAATGCTTCTGGAGCTGTTTAAAATGTGAAATGTGAACTAAATCTTAATTTGAAAAAAATGAAATTGTAAATCCCATCACAACTGCAAACCCAATTTTCAAAAAATGTTTTCATAATGTGTGCAGCCTTGTGAGTTATGTCTAGACTACTCATTTGGTTTGCACAATTAAGTCTATTTTGCTGCTCCAGAAATAGTATATTTTGCTATGGTAAGTAATTTGGATTTTTATTTTTTATTCAATCTGATTGAAGAATTTACTTATGCTGCTAAAGTAGACTATACATCTGAGGTATTTGTGCCCTTAAATAAACTAATTGAAACTTATTGCCTTCCTATACACTCAAAAAGGCGATAAGTAACGTTTTAGCACTTGTTTTGTTCTTTGAAGTGTCAGTTTTGCATGGTTAACCTCCAAATATGCGTTCCCTGACGCTGACCGAGCTCAGACTGGCACTCCTCCTGATAGGATCCCATCACAGCCACGTAAGGATCCACATCACTCTCTCTGCCAACAAACACAGTACACACAAGGTCAGAGGAAGAGTGAGTGGTAAAGTAATGCCGTAAAGTAGGAAGAATTTTATGACAAAACATATTATCTTAGATCCGACATTTGAGAGTATTTGCTGCTATATGAGCATTTTACTGCTATGAGTAGGCCACTGCTGCTCTTTAAGCCAGGAGAGAACCAATGGACAAATGAGGGAGGTGCAATGAGTACTTGAATTATTGAACAGATAATGTTTGGCCCTTCCCCAGCAGGAAAAGAAATAAGCAATGCAAAATAAGGAGCATAATAGATACATTTGCTATTGGGAAATGATCAGTTAGCTGCTTTATTGTTCACCCGGGGAAATTTGTCTTCACAGTTGTACATTTGAAAAGAGACGCTGCTTCACAGAAAACGCACACATCAAACGGCATTTACTGTATGTGACATTATGACATACCGATGACGTAATTCAAGCGGATACTAAACCGGAACAGAGGGACGTGGTTTACAGTTTGTTCAGAGTGTAAATGGCTGTAAGGATGAGGATATCGTAAAATACCGGTGCAGAACATGTGTGTGGTCCTGAGTTATTGTCTGTGCGATGAGTGTTATGGCTTTGGAGTTGGGAGTGGGGAGTAGACCAAACCGAGGTTTTTTTGTCACTCTACTGGTTAGTTCGGCGAAAATGCTCAGGTTTTCGGGTGTGAGCTTTGTCAGAAAATAGGATGAAATGATTATCCCTTTGCTATCCAGGCCGGTGGTGAAGAGGACGAGATGCAGAGGCTGAAGAGGCTCATGGTTCGACTGCTGTGGTGGCGATGGAGATTGAGAGTTGGAGAAAGAGTGCATTTATATGAATGTTGAGAGACGTGATTGGAGACGAGAGGTAAAAGTCGTGATCATTGCAACAAACTGAACTGGAGGTGGGGAATGCGATCTTCCTGGTTGAATTTAGATTTTTAAGCTACTACAACTACTACTACTACTACTACTACTACTACAACTACTACTACTACTACTACTACTACTACTACTACTACTACTACTACTACTACCACTACTACTACCACTACTACTACTACTATTGAAATAACCTGCCTACAAAGAGAATACAACTTTCCTCCCACCTTGCAAGATTAATCGCAATCGAAATCACAATTTGCATTGACGCAGTTTGCAAATCAAGAAAGGCTGCCATTTTTTAAGAACTATACTTTCCTCCACAAACAACAAAATATTAGGGTTATGCTGCATACAAAAATGGCTAACCCAGTCGTTTTGATCCGTACAAGCATGCATGTGATTCTACTTCTGTGCATTAGTTTGTCTGTTCATAGGGATATTTCAGTCTTTTTGTCACTTCTCCTGGACGCGCTTAAAAAGTCAACTTTGAACAGAATCCTATGAGTAAAACCAATTGAAAATCGAATCGCAATCAGAATGCTCGTCGTTTTCTTTAAATCACATCACATGAGGTTGAAAGTTTGAATTCTGGTCTGACAGGTCTGACTCTCCCTGGCCCTGCAGCGCCACCCGTCAGCACTCGGAGTGATAAATAACCCCATAAACAGTAAATCCAAGGGCTGCAGTTTGGAGGAGGAGACCAGGAAGGCTTTCTCAGACCTCACATCTGGGTCAGCTACAGCAGGGCACAACCAAGCCAAGACGGCATCACTTCGGTCATATGTACCAAGCATAACATTATGACAACTTCGCTGTGGATTGTCATAAACTGCACTGATTTTTCTCAGCTAACGTTGTCCAATACAATTTACATTTCAAATCATTAACTTTGCGGACAAAATTGTTACTTACTGCTGTATAAAAAGCACAATGACAAAACGATAATTTATTGTCACTTTAATATCAATTGTAAAGGCTAATTTGGTGATAATGTTATGGCCAATTCATATACATGTCTCCAATGTCTCTGAAATGTCCTATAAAAGAAAAGAGCGGAGTAATACACAGCACTAATGGAAATCAGATGCTGGTTGTCATATTCCCAGCTGGGTCAAACTGTGCTCTATTTAAATGCCTTGGAGGGTGGAGGCGGCTAATCACAGCTCATTCTAAATTAGCCTCTGTAAATGCCGACCTGCCGTAATCATATTGGAAAGCTAAGAGTGTGAGCAATATTTGATTATTCCGCCTGAACGAAGATCTGGTGTGAGCGTCACCGGAGGAGAAGTCAGGAGCTGCACGTGTGCTTATGCAAATGTGACGCATCATGGAGCCAAGGTTCAGTGCAGTGATGAATTTCTCTATTTATATGGTGGTTTAACTTATAGTCCTTGTCTTGGATATGGGGTCTCCAGCAGCATAGAAGAATAGCAATATATTTGTGTCTGAGGGGAATATAACTGTGAAATCAAGTTGATCATATTCCTTATTTGTCCAGGAGTTAAAGAAGGTAGAAAATGGTTGAAAGCTTTTAAAGGTGGTCATCTGGACAGTGTTTTAGAAATCAAGAAAATCCGAAAGTCCATTTGAAGGTCATTTTCGATCTGATGGAAATGGATTTAGCATTAATACTGTCCTGAGCTTTTTTCATTCATAACATAAAAAGACATAAAAGACAGAAATGAATGAAAAGTGTTTAAACAGTTAAACAGTTTAAAACAAACTCTACATTTGAAACTTGCCCTGCTCTTGTTTACAAGTCTGACAGGAAGTCGAAACGTCCAGATGATTTCTTTTGAAAATGTTTCAACAAAATAATTTTTTACTAATTTGTGATACAATAATAGTTTTTTTATTGTGTTTTTATAGCCTTCCACTTCTACATTTCAGACTACATTCATACTTGGGTGTCTGGATGTTGTGATGAAGTGGGGATGTGGTGATGGAAGTGTCTTGCCCAGGAACACAATGACAAAATGCACTTGTCAGCTTCTATCTCTGTCACCGGAACAACTGTTGCTAATTCCTATTCCTAACACACATCATTTAGTAACTTCTCTGGTGGGAGTCTTTCTTGTCTATCTGCTCCTCTCCATGGAGATGTCATCGCTTTGCCCGGAATGTCCATCAGTATTAGCATTAAATGCATTTATTCAATTGAAGGTGTTATATGGCTTTAAAAAAGAAAACTAAACCTAACCTATGTCCTCATTGGCACATGCCCGTTTGAGTAAAGCTATTGTGTGAAATATGTAGCCCACTTTACTGTAATCCGAACTCCCACAACGATGCCCAGAGTTCTGCATGAGGGTCTCCTGCACTTCTTATAGCTCATTAATCTCACTGTGACTGGGGTAACATCACACCACTCATTTGGCCGAATTATTGTCTGCTATCATGTCTTTGGGTTTGACATGATCGGCTGTTGTTGAAATAAAATGTCAATCCTATTTGACTCAACAAGTTTTTGGTTTTTTTCCTTGATTCTTTTTCTCAAATTTGAACTGCTATGATCAATAAATAGACTGAAAATAGAGTTTATCGTATCCGCAGTTGGCACTAACAGCAGAGCGTACAATAGATTATAGAGTACAGGAATGCTGTTCTTCATCAAACATCTCCCTTGGGTGCTATTTGGGCGCTGGCTTTTTAAATGTTAATATAAACCTTACCGGAAAGTGCCCTATATTTGGAACACCGGTGATGACAATACACAACGTCAGCTGAAGACGTGAAGAAAAATGTGAAGGTACAGGAAATGTTTGGGTCAGATTTTGTTGAATTAAACCATTCAGTCCTTGCACTAGACCATGGATAGTTGTTATATTGTCATTCCCATTGTAGACCGGTCGTGTCTGTCAGTGCAGTCTAATATAACCTGATTGTCCTTCTGTGGTCTCCAGGGGTCTCCAGCCTTAATCAGCTTCTGAGGACATCCATTTGTCATTGACTAAGCACCAGTCTCTCTTTGTCGCTCTCGCTTTAATCTTTATGGTAATGATATTGCTGAAAATAGTCATTATTTAGGTGTAGTATTTGTATGCTGAAATTGTATACGAGCTGTATCCATGCTTTTCTATTTTTTCTATAATGTAGAAGTAAATGCTCCATCCACAAAGTCCTTATATCTTACAACGGACAGAGAATTCCAAATTAATTATTTGATTGAAAACTGTAGAAACATGATATCAGCTTGGAGTAGAATTTATTAGATTCTTTGCTGAAAACATCATCAGACAAACTAACAGAGTTGGAAGAAGTACTAAATTGTGTTACGTAAAAGTACAAATGCACTTAAGTAAAAGTATTGAAGTGAAAAATATGCTTAAAAGTATTTCTCACAGATTTTGAGAACTGTTAAAGCCTCAGTTTTCCACCATTTGGAAAATACTTTTCAGTCCAGTCAAAAATGAATTGAGTAGAAGGCTACCTGCTCTAAAATGCAGTGAAGTAAAAGTAAAAAGTATCCACTGTAAAATGTACTAAATTGCAGACACCAGAGACAGTACAAGTACAGTCCTTTTGCTTTTGTACTTTGTTACTGTTTACCACTGCAAACGAATAAACTAATACACGTGGATAACATAACCTCTGTGTTGTGGGTGTTTATAATACACTATAACTTAAATGTCATGCAAAAACCGCAGAGGACCAATACAAATTATGGTCTATTTTTGAACTGTCCCGTTGCTCCTGGAGGTTTCTCATTTGCATTTGATATTCTGCACTTCACAGCGAGCAGATAGTGAATAATACATCCATTACTGTGTTAATTGAACTGAAGTGGAGGAAAACACTCGAGTGAGTAAATATGAGCGTGTCGTTTCTTGAGTGTGTGGCTCACCTCAGCCGCAGACCTTAAAATAGACATTATTTACACACAAACAATGCACACTGCTGCTAAATGTTTCTGCACCGTGTTATTGTGTGGGAAATGGAGAAGTCATCTTAGCAAAGGAAATACTGCTTCATACTGGTGTCACAGAATATACATTGAGCCCTAAAGGTTTAAACTGTGTAAGTAAATAAATGTTATCACAGCGACAGCAGCAGTCTCTTTCGATGTGGACAAGATTCTGATTCAGTCTTTGTTTTAGTCTGCTTTCATTGAGTCCATCTTAGCCTTCTGCATGTCATCTTGGTTTGGAAATGTGACAGTGAAGAACAAAAATGCTCTTTCATAGATTGTGAAATGGGCTGGCCACAACAAAGCATGGAGTTTATATACACCAGCCAGCTGCAGGGACTAAGCTCCTGCGTGCATGTATGTTTGATGTCTCTTAATCACTGCTGACCAATTCACCCAACAGTACAAATACAGACTCCTAACCTAACCTAAATCTCTAATACCTCTACAGACTTTATTTTTTATCCTTGTCTATTAAAAAGTAATGACACTGATTAGTTGATAGTAAAAATAAAAAATATCATGTATAATGCATTTCTCTGTACACAATTATATACTGTTATTTATCATTTTATAAATTATAATTCATAGAAACTCCAGGACATTCTTATGTTATATTCTCACTGAATCTATACAGAGCTATGGAAAAAGGCTTTTTAGATTAAATGATTTGATGCATTTTAATGAATTCAAAGCACTGCAGACTACCTACATTCCCAGTGCTCCAGCTTTGCATGATTCATCCCATTTTGTAAGTGTATTTTTAGGTATTTGTTAATTTTATTGTTTGTTTTATAGGATGTTTTATTTGTATTTTATTGGGATTCTTGTGTTTCTTTGTTTGTTTTTATTGGCAGTGTAACAACGAAAAGGAGAGGTTTTCTCATTTGGTTTTCCCCTGTGTAAATAAATGATAGATGAAAATAAAAAAGTAGATCCTGTGTGAGGGTACTTTGAGGTGAGTAATAGCCCTGAGGACAACCGTGTCGTTCATCACAGCCAGTGAACTCTGGAGACAGAACACCCTCTCCTTGTTTTCAGTTTTGTGTCAGCCAATTCCTTGAAGTATTTCCTCTGGAAGTTCTTCTTGCACGTTCAGGTGCATTTGGTGTAGAAAGTCTGTTGCATTTCAAAGGTCCTTGGCAAGCTTCATGCACAGTCTCCTGTGAAATTCACACACGCCATCAGTCCTCAATTGACTTAAGTCCTCAACTTAAGTCTTTTGCATCATAGACATTCAGATATGATCTATCTTCAAATCTTCTATCTAAAGGTTAACACACACTTTAATGAGACTTCTCACCTAGAAATGGCTCAATACCCTGCCCTAAGTATGAATATTACTCACTAATGCTAACGGCAATAGAAAAAAATAGCGAGGACTGGCTCCAGAGTCCTTCAAAGCTTACTGAAGAAGCCGAGTTGCTAGTAACTGATAATGCATAAGCATTGAGTGTCACGTCTACTTATTTATATGCCTTATGCCTTGCACCGCATCATTGGTTGAAATCCCCAAAACATTTGTGAAAAATCCCACTTAACACAATAAAAAAGTTTTAAAACTGCTCAGTGTGCCAGTCAGTTACAAGAGCAGTGGCCATGACGATGGCAAACCTGGATAAATAAGGTTGTAGATTTTTATTTATGGATCTTTATCATGAAAGAAGCAATTATGTATTGTATGAGCAATACTCCACTGTTACTCCACATCTGAGAGCATGACGTCATCACTACAATAAAAAAGGTAATAACAGCCTCTTTACAGTGTAGACCTATGTGAAGAAAGAGGACAAAGCATGGACAGAGGCAGACTGCATCATGGCCCCTCAGATATTACTAATGCACAAGTCAATTTCTGTCCCTCTCTCAGTTTCCAGCTCGCTCTGTCATCTCTGAGGCGTGATCCCATTCACACGCCTCACTGACCGCCGGCACACTGGACAGGAGGAGGGGCAGGGGCTGACGACCTCTGGGACTGCACCTCGACATGTAATAACAGTCATTTGAATAAATACACATAAATACTGTCGCAACGTGGTTTAAATTCCAGTATATTACAATATTATATAATATAATATATATAATATACAATAATATATACACATTTGATGGCAAGAATATCTTCTGTAGGCAGGTCTGAAAAGATCAAGTTTATATTGAACATAAACTAATTAAAAATAAACAACTTTAAAGAACATCAGTGCTTCTATGGGTAGTTTGTATGTCATAGCCTTGATCCGTGCAATACACTTGTACATTCGATTGGTGTCCACTTACACCTATAATTGATGTCTCTCCATTCATTCCATTGCGATAAACCTCTGGACCTTGTCTGTGCAGAACACCATCGAGTGTTTTTATTCGTGCTCATAAAAGTGAATTAGTTCATACAGCTGTAAAAAGTACTCTTTCATTTTGTCTGTGTGGGTGTGATTCGTGTTGTATGCCTCATCAGGTCGATTCAAGGATCCAAGTTTCTGCTCTTTGTGGTGAGGAACTGTCGATTTTATAATTACAACCAGTTGGTGTGGTCTAATTCTGAAAAAAAGATTTGAATATCTGACTTATGACATTTCAACAGTCTATGTCTCTGTTCCCCAAGCATCCAAGAATGGTCAATCAATGGTTAAATGAACATACTCACAGGTACATGTATTCACTAAGGTCAATATAATCATGGTTTTAAAAGCTTATCTTTTAGTTTGGGAAAACGCCCTCTGCACCATGTGATGTGTCGTAAAAGAAGCTTCTTATAAACCAAACATACAAGGAAATAAAAACAGAGGGAAACCATAAAGAAACAACAGGACCAACAACAGCAACAGCCTTTTCTCCGTCATGATCTTACATTAGATTGCGAGAGGGGACTACAGTAAGTGGGCGGAGCTAACTGTTCAAATTTACTCCTCAAAATTGGGAACAGGGCTCTATAATATAAACCCGCAAACTCACTGTGGTTACACACCTTTGGCACTAGTGTGTTCATGTGGCTTGATGGTACAGTATGCATTTCTGCCTCACAGTGAGAAGGTCCTTGGTTTGACTGCGAGACTGGGTGGAGTCTTTCTGTGTTTATTTGTATGTTCTCTGAGCGCAGTGACTTCTCTATAGCACGCACAAAATGTGTTTGGCATACATCACACACAAAAAGAGACTCTGAATAATGGACTACACTGGAGAGATAAAAGAAACTGTACAGAGCGACTGCCCGCTGTTACATGTATATCATCTCTCAGCCTGGTCGGAGCGTCCATCTGCCTCCTCCTCATGATCTATGCCTGTGCCAGTTCAGACCTACCATGTGGTCTCAAGAACAACAACCATGTCAGATACAACCCAATAGATCCATGGATACAACTAGAACTGAGAAGGGGTCGTGTTTAAAAAAAAGCTGTCAAAGGAACCAATGGGAACTTTTGGGGTGGACCTTCAGCCATATTAGAATTTTACCCTTTAGAGACACCATGATTATTTAGGTGTCGTAGATGTTTTATTCTAAATCAGCATTTCTATGCCGCATTTCACACACAATTTCATCTCAATTTACCCTAGTTTTTCTGCACAACTCTTTGTTTATTGTAGCGTCTTAAGAGCTGAATGGCAGGAGAACCAATTGTTCTCTGGCACAGGAATAAATAAGAGTCCCAAATCCTACGCCTCTCCACAGCTACGTCCTGTTTGAAGCACCGTGACACAGTCTGATGTGAAATCTCCTTAGCCCCTCTGTCTCCACGAGTGACCTGAATCCACCCTTGTTTATGTCAGAAGAAACTATGATTGATCAACATGCAAAGGAGACGTGGTTAGTCCTTGTGAATGGAAATAGAATAGATTACAAATCCACAGTAACAACAAGAAAACTTAAATTAAATCAGTTCAGTTCAAATGATTAAATATCTTTCTGTGTAACTTTTCTTTCTTTTACCTCTTTGTTTCCTTTAAAGGTTATGCAACTTTTCTGGTGGATGGTCCGCCACCTGCTTATCTCCATGGAGATGATATTGCTTTGTCTATAATATTCCAAAATATGGCATTAAACATATCTTTCTCCATGAGGTCAAGCAGGTGACACCACCAGGCCAAGTTACGTCAGATCTGTGGAGATTGTTTGAGAGAAAAAACATCTCCATGGATACAAGCAGAAAAGAATATTACATAGTCCACCTTTAATCATTCACTTTAAATAATTCAGTTTGTTCCGATCAATTGTGTCCATGCAGCCCATTTTAGAGGGACCTGCTTTAGGGGATTAGGGATTTCTCTTATGTTGCAGGTCAGGGTCAAGGCCAGCCACATGCATTATGTCTATGAGCTTAGTCTGGCAAAACAACTCTGCTTTTGTAGTCAGATTACAGTGGAGCTATTAAAGGCATTTTAAGTCAATATTTAGCCAACGTTTAGAGTATGTAATTAAAATGTCTTTTTTTAGTATCAGAGTTCTGAACTACAGAGAAAAAAGAAATACAAGAATGTTCAAATGTTTGACTTGAGCGCTTGATCTATTGCAGCCAACTTGTTTCAATCTTTTTTTCTATTATTCCAGCTATGGTAAGAAAGAAACTCTATAGGAAATATTTAAAATCATAAAAACAAATGTCCAGTTTATAATTAAACATAACATTTAGGGCACTCAAAGCACTTTACATCAAGGAACTCCCGCATTCACACACACATTCATACAAACATACGCCTACACTGGGGGCGAGGCAGGTTAAGTCTTTGTTCAAGGAAACAACGACAGTATTCACTTGTGGGACCTGGAATCGCACTGTCAACCTGTGAGCCAGTGCATCATGTCGCTCTACCAAGGATGTTTATGTCGAGAGCGGGATTCAAACCGCCAACCTTCGGATCAAAAGACGACCAAGAAACGTACACATTTCTAATGATTGCTTGCCCACATTAAACCAATGCAACGTAACACCTTTCATTGTAATTGACATGACTATCGGCATATGACGCTTATGACTCACACTATTCATACATGCTATTTATCATGGCTACAGATCCCCAATCAGATCTGCAGTTAAGATAAGATCACCTTTATTTGTCCCACAATGGGGAAAATTCGAGTGTTGCAACAAAGGGTACAGAAACAGATTATGCACAGTATAATAATAAAAACGGATAACTTGGAAAAAAAAAAAAAAAGAAAACTCTTATAATCTTAATAATAATAAAACTCTTATTTACAGCTGTCATATGGACAGAAAATATTGCACCAGGGATGATTGACATTGTGTCACAGTATTGCACAGGAGTATAACAGTATTGCAGGAGTCTGACACTATTGCAGGAGTATAACAGCATTGCAGGAGTATAACACTATTGCAGGAGTATAGAGATATTCGCAGGAGTCTGACACTATTGCAGGAGTATACACAGCTATTGCAGGAGTATAACAGTATGCAGGAGTATAACACTATTGCAGGGTATAACAGTATTGCAGGAGTATAACAGTATTGCACAGGAAGTATAACAGTATTACAGGAGTATAACACTATTGCAGGAGTATAACAGTATTGCAGGAGTATACAGCTATTGGCAGGAGTATAACAGTATTGCAGGAGTATAACAGTATTGCAGGAGTATACAGTATTGCAGGAGTAATAACAGTATTGCAGGAGTATAACAGTATTGCAGGAGTATAACACTATGCAGGACTATAACAGTATTGCAGGAGTATAACACTATTGCAGGAGTATAACAGTATTGCAGGAGTATAACAGAGTATATTATAAACAGTATTGCAGGAGTATAACACTATTGCAGGACATTGCAGGAGTATATTAAACTATTGCAGGAGTAACAGTAACAGTATTGCACATGATTATGAAAGCTGAATGACACGATCAGGACTAACAGTGTTAGTTGTAAAGTCTGACAGCAGCAGGAAGGAAAGACCTCCGAAACCTCTCCTTCACACAGCGAGGGTGGATCAGTCTGTCACTGAAGCTGCTCTCCAGAGCGGACAGTGTCCTGCAGGGGGTGAGACTCATGGTCCAGCATAGACGGAAGTTTAGCCAGGACCCTTCTGTCCCCCACCTCCTGCACCGAGTCCAGAGCACAGCCCAGGATGGAGCTGGACTTCTTGATGATTTTGTCCAGCTTCCTCCTCTCTCTCTCTGTGATGCTCCAGCAGACCACACCGGACAGGAGGGCTGATGCCACCACCGAGTCGTAGAAGGTCCCCAGGAGTGGCCCTGTCACTCCAAAGGACCGCAGTCTCCTCAGGAGTCACCTTTTGGACCTTTAAATCATGCTCAGTGCATCAACGTGAGGACAACAACTATGCTGCCTAATATATTCCACCAATAATGTTTTGTGTACAAAAAAAAAAGTTTTTTAAAGAAAGAAAGAAAGAGAATATTTGTGCTTTTATTTCACCTGTTGGTGTTCAAAATCACACGCAATATTTGTTTGCCAGCAGAAATCACTCTTGAACCAATTACCTCATCATGAGAACGACACAGTACAATAACAGATAAAACCAATTGTGTAAGCAGCAGGAAGGATGGCCTCAAAGACAACACACACTGTGTCGTTAATCCTGCAGCAGAGACGGAGCTGCAGCTGCAAAATGGAAACAATGGACAAATAAGCCACTGGAGTGACCGACAAGAGGTTTACATAGTATGAATACATACTATGCTTCTATTTCTCGGTTTGTTGACAGTGCTGGGCAGTCAGTAGACAAAAACATAACTTTAACTGATTGATTGATTGATTGATTGATTGATTGATTGATTGATTCATTCCATTCATTCATTCATTGGTTAATTGATTAGTTGGTTGGTCTGTTGGTTGATTGATTTAATTGATTAGTTGATTATTAAGGAATAATTTGCCTTTGGGGCTTTTTCAGCAATGGCTCACTCCTGGACAATATGAGGGGCTACTAAACTTGCACTGATTTGTAATTTAGTGTCATAAACTGTATGTTATAAAGTATATTCTGGCAGAAGGATGCAGAGGGGTATATGGGAGCAAGTTTGTCTTGTCTGCATGTTGCATATCGTGAACTGTGTGTGTCTTGTATATTCTTTTTTGTATTGTAGGTATAATGTTACGTCATCTCTGTATTGGACCCCCTTTAAAATGAGATGGCACATCTCAATACAAATCAAATTTCAAACATCAAACTATAATGTGTTCAGGATAAGCTTGGGTTTTGAATCAGCTTTATGGATTATGTTTAGCAGAGGACATTATAAGTTTTTGTGGGTGTATCCATATACACATTCTTAAGAATATAGAAAAAGCTAAGTAGGCCTAAGTAAACAGACTTTCTGATTCATCACCACTTTTGTGCTGTAGTTAAGTTACAACTACACTGCATATATATGTATTTTCTTATTTAAATATAATTTATTTCCACAAAAAAAGTCATTCTATTTTATAATATTGTCACGTCTTGTGTTTTCGTAACTAAAATATTCTTGCTTTATGGTGTCTTGCTGCCAAATGAATCACAGTGCATTAGTTATGGCCACTAAATATACACTGCCAATAGAAAATATGCAGCATTCTTACAATACGCACTCAGACAAAAGCCTCATTAGTTCGGTTGTGATCTTTGTAAACCTTTGACGGTTTGCTGTGTCTGTTTTCACTGCATGTGGATCATTGGCTGTTTCTAAATTTAATTGTGTCGACGTTAAGTAAATTAGGTCCCTCATTGCCATTTAAAGTCACTCATTACGTTCAAAATTAGTCTGGCTTCAGTTCACAGCAGTGTCATTCTCAACAAAACATTTAAGCAAACAATGTTCCTTTTAATACAAAACGTTTCCAATCTACAAGTGCAATTCCAACTCCAACTGTTTGCACTATACACTCAAATAAATATAAATTATCAAATAAATACTAAATTCATACAGATGGAAAATTATCACAACTCTTTAGGAAATTTAGCACTGAAACAGGAACTAACTACGATAACTCCATGTAGTGTGATAGACGGCCAAATGCCACACAAGCTGATTCGACCCAATTTACAAACACTAAAAGGCAAAGAAGATACACATTTTGTCACAGTCTGCTCATTTCCTGTCTGCTGTTATCTTTCCACTCTGCCAGTCAGCCATGCCTCCTCATGTGACCCACTCCCTACACCTGTCTCTGCTCCTCTCTACCTGTCAGCCACGCCTCCTCATGAGACCCACTCCCTACACCTGTCTCTGCTCCACTCTACCTGTTAGCCACGCCTCCTCATGAGACCCACTCCCTACACCTGTCTCTGCTCCTCTCTACCTGTCAGCCACACCTCCTCATCAGGCCAACTCCCTACACCTGTCTCTGCTCCTCTCTACCTGTTAGCCACACCTCCTCATCAGGCCTACTCCCTACACCTGTCTCTGCTCCTCTCCACCTGTCAGCCACGCCTCCTCATGAGACCCACTCCCTACACCTGTCTCTGCTCCACTCTACCTGTTAGCCACGCCTCCTCATGAGACCCACTCCCTACACCTGTCTCTGCTCCTCTCTACCTGTCAGCCACACCTCCTCATCAGGCCAACTCCCTACACCTGTCTCTGCTCCTCTCTACCTGTTAGCCACACCTCCTCATCAGGCCAACTCCCTACACCTGTCTCTGCTTCTCTCTATCTGTTAGCCACACCTCCTCATCAGATCCACTCTCCTACACCTGTCTCTGCTCCTCTCTACCTGTTAGCCACGCCTCCTCATGAGACCAACTCCCAAGCCCCCGGAAGACAAAATGGCGCCCCAATTCAAGCCTATGGCGTGTGTGCTCATTGGCGCATGTCTCCAAAAAAAGTTCCCTACTTCCGCGTTACTTCCTGAATAGGGTGTCTAGTGTCTCCCCTTTTATGACGACATCGCCATGTCGCTTTAACGTCGGGAACGAGCATGGCGACAGCAGAACGCGTGAAAGACTGTGGACAGTTAGCGCAGACTTTTGGAGTCTGCCGTCTTGAAATGGTCTGGTTACGAAATGTATAATGATGAAGTGTTATATATGTTATATATCTATCTAAAAATACAAAGGTATCATGTTGTAAAGCGAAAATAATGGTTTCTTTGCAGAAAGCATGAGCCGTGAACTCATGAATGCTTCTTTTTGTGTAGCTAAACGTTAGCCTTTGTTAGCTTGTGTGAACTGTGTAATCGTTCATTTACACTTCATATTGAATGATGTGTGAAAACGTGCGAAATGACTGTGAAATGACTTCTTCTGTTTGGTTTTCGTCCGACACGCGCTCTTCTGATGATCGTTCACGAGGAGTGCGTGCGCGGTCAGAGCGCGTACGTGTTCGCCGTGCCGTTAAAAATGGGATTTTTAAGGATTTTAGAAACGGCAAAAGAGTGACATTCCTATTTTTAGACTAAAAAGAATTTCGCACTTTCGGTAATTTTACAGGCCGAACTGTTGAAATGGTTGGTGCCTGAGGCTGCAGTCCCGCGGAGCGGCCACTACTCAATTTGGATTGCGGACAGAGGGGGCGTGCCTTAACCAATTATAATAGACACCTGTCTCTGCTTCTCTCTACCTGTTAGCCACGCCTCATCAGGCCAACTCTCCACACCTGTGACAGCTCTGCCTGCATTTCAGCCTGCTCCTGTCTCTGCGACAGTGCCAGATTGTTCTTGTGTTATGCCTGACTTTCCAGCGGTTTTCCCCGGACCGTTTACCTGTTGCCGACCTTGTCTCTGCCCTGGATATTACCTCAGCCTTCTCCTGTCTTTTGCCTATTCCCTCCTGGTTAGACACCTGCTTGGCTCTGTGGCTACACAGCTCACCACTGGACCTGACAGCCAGCTAGGCAATCCACTTGTTGGTTTTGCCTTCAGTCAGCAACGCCAGTCTCACTCCTTCTCAAAGGAGTGCTGAAGACTGTGATTCCGTCTGCCTGTGCTGCTTTTGGGTCCTCACCGTACCCTTGACACATTTAGATTCAAACCAAATATTAATAAGATGAAGATAAACTCAAAGTTTGAAATGAAGATTTGTCATTGTCATTGTCAGAGGAGGACTGGAAAGAAACATGAATCTTTCAATGTGCACGTCAGACTAATCCAGTTCAAGTGGTTAATGCCAATAAGTGTAACACCAGTGGCTCTCAATGGCAATGATTAATTGTCAATGTGGTACTGTAGGGAAATTGGATTGTTCTGGAAGGAGATAAGGGATGTAATTTGAAAAAATTTGTTCTATGCAATTTGTAGAGTGATGTTCTTGTTTGGCTTAAACCCAGATTTATTAATTTTTTTTAAATACCAAAAAAGATTATTGACATGAGCCTACTAATCATAGACCAATATTTTACCATTTTTGTGTATCATTTAGTTTTAGTATCCTGTGTTGTTTATTTTGTGTTGTTTTAACAAGGTACCCATGAAAATGAAACATTTTCTCATTGGGTTTTCCCTGTATAAATGGAATAAAATGGAAAAAAAAATAGAAATGTGTTCACTGATCCCAAACAGACAAGCTGCTTCTGACAGAAACACACAATCACTCTCACGCCATATAGGCGAAGTGTCTTGCCCAAGGACACAGCAGCAGTAGGGCAGAGTGGCTAACATTCTTGCCTCGTAGACTCTCAATTCACCAGCTTTGCCTTTTATGGCGTGAGAGTGATATCCGGGCCAGACCAGGCCTTTCTGTGTGGAGTTTGCATGTTTCTCCCCGTGTCTGGGTGGGTTTTCTTCATCAACACAAAATATGTCCAGACCAAACCGGCACTAAGATCTGGAGATGGGTCCCAGAGCGACCACTGCTCCTAAGGAGATGCCCCAGCCGCATTGAATGTTGGATCGACTGCAGAGGACAACTTTCCCTACTGGGACAATAAAGTGTATCTTTAACCGTATTCATTTTATATATCCCCTCTTTTTCAAAAGGCTTCTTTAAACCTCTAACCATTGTTTACATCTAAAATATACAACTGTCTACTACTTCTACTTTTACCACTGAGGATAAGGTACACTTTATGGTCTCTGTAGGGAAATTTGTCCTCTTTTGCATTTGACCCATCCCTCAATCTTCAGGAGCAGTGGTCGCTGGCTTGGCTCGGCTTGGTCAGGACTACCTTACTTTGCAAGAGGACCCACCCAGGAGAAACATGCAAACTCCACACAGAAAGGTGTGGTCTAGCCCGGGAGTCGAACCTGCTACCTTCTTGCTGTGCCTGCCACTCTTCCATCGTCCGCCTCTACTACAACAATGCTTCACGTTTATCAATGTGAAGATTAGATTATTGACACACAATCAAAGTGTATAATATAGACTGAAGTGACAGTGCGTGTCTAGCTCTAAGCCCCGTGCCTCCACAGATGAGTAACTTCATGGGCGAACAGACAGAGAGAATAATTGTGTTTCCCATCCTCCCTGTGCCACGGTGCAACAGTCCATTAAAATATATCTATTACAGTACAAGGCCAAGTCTTTCAACTCACCTGTCAGGGGATGCAGCAGCTCTGAGGGCCACGGGAAATTGAGGAAAAACACCAATAGAGACATTTTTTTCAGAGAAGTGCTACAGTCATTTTGAGATCACTGTTGGATACTTGACACATGCTCATAATCACACTTCAATGTAATAAAATAATCGCAAGCTGCAGTACTGAGTCAAATCAAGACACATGCAGAGAGCAATTATACAGAAGAAAATGGGAAAATCTGGAATAATTTATAGTAATTCTTAAAATGAGGCTTAATATCAGGATGCATTTCTTTTAATATTGGTGACATCTATATGGAAAAGTCAAAGTAAGCTAAATGTGGCAATCCCAAGATTGAAGCTATAAGATTGTGTTATAGGAGGCATATCAAGTAAAAGCAGTGATGGACGAAGTATTCCTTTTTGTTTTGAATAAAAGTACAGATACAGGAGCAAAAAAAAAAAACTTAGTTAAAACAAAAGTATCATAATAAGAATTAATGTACTGAAATAAAAGCATTAAAGCACACCTTAAAAATGTACCTTAAGAGTAACAAGGAAAAGTTATTCACACACATTTTGAGAACGACTAAAGCGTCAAATTGTGATAAAGAATTGTCCTCAAGCAATTTTCCTGGTAATTTTTATACAGCCATTTTTCATTTTGCTCAAAGCTGGAACTTGAACTCAAAAAACAGATTTGTCCATGAAAACAACTCAAAAACTCAAAGTCATTTCAGCAGGTCTAAAACCAAGAAAAAAATGCTTTTACTTTTCAGTCTAGTTTAAAAATGTAGTGGAGTAGTAAGTAGAATCCTGTTCTCAAATGTAGTGAAGTAAAAGCATACGCTGTGAAATTAAGTTACTGATAAGGCTACCTAACAAGAAGTACTACATTTTTTACTTCTGTACTTCATTACTTTCCACCACTGGGTTAAAGATATGCAAATAATGCATGATGAAATGAGTGCATAGGTTCAAATTAATTGACTGTGAAAATTGACAGAATATTGTATCATTGCATGACTAACATGGTTTGGTTCAGTGCTTCAGGCAAAACTCCGGTGTCCGGTAATAAATAAACTACAAAAAACACAGGTTTACACACTACAAAATGTGAAAAGGTACTACAATAGATTTTTACTGTAAAACTGTGTACAATGAGATTTTATATAACCAAACTATGCATATAAGCTTCTTCAAGTCAACTGTTTGTCTATACAGTTAAACCCTGGTATGACACTGTACATGTTTAGTTTTGTGCGTCTGCATCTGCTGTTTCCAACTTTGCAAAATAATGTATTCTGAGTAATGACAAAAATACTCCTGCTGGAAAAAGGAAACATGAGTCTGAGGTTAGCCGGCAGAGAGATTACCGCTGTGCATAAAGCTCTGGGCTTTCCTAACACATTTCACTTGAGTTCAGTAAAGATGGATGACAGAAAGTAGAACAAGGACAAAGCAAAGCTACAACAAGTGGCACTTTTGGCCTCCAAGCACCAAGCATCTGACACAACCTCAATATTACAGGACGTGTCGCGCTTAAGGGAGACGGAGAGATAAAGGATTTTCTCACACAGTCCGATGGTGAACTTAAGTGACTCCACAAAGACAGCAGCGTTCCTAAACTCACAGTGTTTACCATTCCTCTCATATAGCCCTCTCCTCTTCATCTCTACTGCGTCTGATAAGCAACCCGCACACACCTCCGCTGCAGTCAGTCAGACAGACGAGGACTTTGGGTTGCTTACTCACAAACTGCAACTAATATAAACAGACACGCACTCTTTCAATTTGATAAATTACGTTGCCCTCACTATTCTGAATAGATGCAAAAAAAGTACTCCACTGATTATGCTGACTTGAATTGATTCCAGTTTTCTATAGGAGTCTGGCAAAAATATACAAAATAAAATCTAATGCAAATGCACACATAAACACATGGGCTCTGTTGCAGCGTTCATGTGGTCTTCGGGGAAAATGCACATGAACACTTGCACAATTCGGAGAAAGAACTTGGGAACTCTTGTTAAAAGATGCTGCCCGACTTCAACACCTTTTATCACCAACACCTTTAGCTTAAACATTTGAGCTCTCTGACTAAATGTTACCACATTTTGGGGTTTACAGTCAGATGTCTTTTCTTTGCACTCTTCTCTTTTATGTCTTGAACTATTTGGCGGATAGCCTGAAAATGGCACTTTTAAATTAAGATTTTGTGATTTCGGCCATGTCTTTGTGATTTTAATGCATTTTTTCCTGTTGTGTGAAGCACTTTGAATTGCCTTGTGTACGAATTGTGCTCTACAAATAAACTTGCCTTGCCTTGTCCATAATAACTACATATTTGTGCAAAAAGACCCAACACTATTGTTTAATTAGGATGTAACGTTAGTAACGTGACTGTAGAACATACAGTATGTAAAAGCCAGACAGTGTAAAAACAATGCAATGCAAGTACTGGTAATATTTAGAATCAACTTCAGAAAATATAATCACTTTTCAGATTATTATAACATAAATCTCAAAGAGAAAGAAAAAGAACTCCATGAACACAGATTTAGCAATAATCTGTGTCCTTGGGCAGGTATAGACAGAAGAAATAAATGAAAATGATGGGATTCTCTTATGTGTATACATATATTTTTCATAATTTAAGATGATTATAATTTAAGATGATGAAAGCCACAAACCACTCTATTGAAGACAGTGAGGTGGAGATTCTGAGCAGGGAGAAAAGATGGTTTGAAAGAGGAGTTAAGGAGGCAATCTTTGTTAAAAAAGAGAATCCTTCCTTAAATCGTAATGGAGGTTTAACATTCAACCTTACGGTTGTTTGTTGAAACCCTGGAGACGCCCGAGGCATTCTGATGCTAATCAGGTACTTCGTGAGGAGGGAGCGAAAGTCAGTGTACAATAGGAAGTCGATGGCCCATCTCAGGGCTGTTGGTAAAACAATGGAATTAGTCTCAAGGGAAACCAAAAACTCCACCCCCTTTATAAGAAGGGCCCGCCCTGTGGGCAGGGTTTACACAGAGGAGGATATAATTCACCAGACTCAATTCACAGATTGAGAATGGCTCTTGGATGAGAGTCGAAACGTTTTATTTTTCTAAAACAGAGTCCAGATGACTACAACTGAATCTTTTTCTACAATTGAACACTCCTGGATGAATGAGGGATTACACCCACTTCTTATAACAATATCATGTAATTGTCACTGAAAATGAGTATCAGTCTAGAAAGAGTTATAGAAAGCCAAAGAAAACATCTACATGTGCAGAAAGATGATGCACTCTTCACATAATCTATCTGCAGCAACAGGGAGCTAGAGTTCTCTCTGCTCTGAGGAAACTGGAACAAGCTTTACTTTAGCCTCAGCCAGGGGCAAGACATATATGTACTCCAAACTCAAACTCCAGCTGTGTTCAGGCTTAACAAAGTCAGTGGTGCTACCAAGGTGTTGGACAGGCACAGGGATATTATGTTGGGCTGGATGAAAAATGTATTGTAAATGTATGTTTATGTATTTTTTAAAAACAGTAATCTTATTCAATTTACAGAGCATATTTGAAACTCATCCAAGAAATGCACATAACATTTGGCAGAAGACTGAACTGCTAGAATAAGATCTAGATATAGTTGTAGTGATCTAAATAACATGGTTTTATATTTACATCAGTTTTATATTTGCATCAGCCGGGATATGTTTTTGCGATTTCAAAGGAATCTTGCAGCCTTGATTTTTTTATAGCCCATTTTTGCAATAGGTTTGCTTGTCAAAACTGACCATGTGTGACTTGATTAGATAATGCTGGTCAGTAATGGGGGGGTATTTTTGAACTAAGGAACAGACCAGAGTCAAAGATACACAGAGAAGCGTGGCAGTGAGAAAGAAGTGCTGACTTTTACCTCTCTTCCACACAGATGGACATGCATAAATTAGAATAACATTGAAACGTGGATATTTTATCGTGAAATAATGTGCATACAATTATTGCCATCACTAACCTTCTCAGTTGCCAATATTTCTATTCCTGAACGTTGAACCATTGTTATTATACTTTCTGTTTCCCCTAATTTCAATTTGCAAAGTGGGCTAACAATCCTCCAGCTACTCCTAATATGTAACCTGGCTCAAGATCGTTTCAGGGAGATTGAAGAGAAACGCAATGGACATTTTCCCATGATGATGAATTGATGTTTACAATTTAAGTTACGATACTGACTAATCATGGCGACGAGATTTTGCTTGTTTCAGTCTGGCCTTTAAAGGGGTTGCATCATATCTTTTGTGAAAGGAAGAAAAATAGATGATGTAATTTGTCTTATCTCACCCTGAGTGCGTGTGGCATCAGGAACACCACACAGGTAAAACTGGGAGCAAACCGGCTAAATAGAAAAGGTACTTTTTTTTCCACTCAAAATCTTCCATTGCATGTGTGGTTTATGAGCGGGTATTTATCACATTGTGGGGACTAAAATCTGTATACACTCACTTCAAATGAACCTGCCTCTTGTAGGAACAAAAAAAGGGCATTAACATTAACATCTACTATTCTTTCATTTCTCCAGTGCCTTTCATACAATTCAATCTTTTCTGATGAGAGAGAAGCTGCTGGGGAAGGGTGTCACCTCTTTCAGTTTCATGGATTACAGACTATTTGTCTGACAGCGCCCTGTCTGATACTGTGGTCAGTAATGTTGGTGCTCCTCAGGGTAATGTACTGTCTCCATACCTGCTCACTCTGAAAACCTCCAATTTCCAGTACAGCTCCGGGTCCAGCCACTTGCAGAAGTTCTCTGATAACTGTGCAGTGGTTAGGTGTATCAAAGATGGACAGGAGCTGGAGTACAGGACACTGACTGCAAATTTTGTGGAGTGGTCTCAGACAAACCATCTGCTCCTGATCAGAATCAGAATCAGATCAGAATCAGAAAGAGTTTATTGCCATTGTCGATGAACAAAATTCACAAACATAGGAACTTGTCTCGGCCTTAAGGTGCAACATAAAACACTGAGCAATAATAAAATAACATATATTCAATCAAAAAGGCATTCATTAGATAACAATTTTTAAAATGACTATAAAATACAAATAAAAATAGGCATTTCTATGTACACAAGTTTACAGTCAAGTTTAAAGTTGTAGTGCAGAAAGTGGCAGCTGCAGTGAGTGATGAATAGTGTAGTTAAAGTGGCAGGTGTTTAGAAGTGTTCATGAGTCCAACGGCAGAGGGAATAACTGTTCATGTGCGGGAGGTTCTGGTCCGGATGGACACCATGTCCAGGGTGAGAAGGGTCAGCTGTGATCCGACCTGCTCGTCCCAGAGCCCTGGAGACGTACAGGTCCTGCAGAGATGGAAGTCTGCAGCCGATCAGCAAAACGCACAATGCGCTGTAGTCTCTGTTTGTCCCTGGCTGTGGCTCCAGCGTACCACACGGTGATGGAGGAGGTGAGGATGGACTCATCATGGACAACATCAAATAATTGGTGATTGACTTCAGAAGGAAGAGGACATCAGTGGAGCCCATCACTATCCAGGGCCAAGAGGTACTTGGGAGTCCCTGTGATCAACAGGCTGGACTGGAGGGACAACAGTAAAGCTGTTTACAAGGGCATGATTAGACTCTACTTCCTGAGAAAGCTCAGGACTTTCAATGTCTGCAGAAGGTTACAGGAGATCTTCTTCCAGTCTGTGGTTGCCAGCACTTCACTGTGGTCTGCTGGGGGAGCAGCACCAGCAAGAGGCATTGGTTGTATCGACAGAGCTGTAAAACCGGTCATGTGATCGGCTGCAAACTGGAGCCGTTTGTCAGCGTGAGTGACAGGAGGACACTGGACAAACTGCTCACCCGCTCCACTGGACGATAGAGGAGCTCATTCTAACAGACTCATACGGCTCCACTGCCATAGTCAGCGATACAGGACCACATTCTTACCATACTCTATACACAACTGTACAATAACTCACCCTTTTGTCAGAGATAACCTAATGTCTTGTCATAGCACCGTTTTTATCTTTGCATTGTATCTCCTTATCCCTCATCTTGTATATAACCTTGGTATATTCCAATATATTATTTATTTACTTTATTCTATTCTTCTTGTACACATAATTATTTTAATTTATGAATTAAGTAATCTGAAACATGTTGCTGTTTTTGTTAATTTATTTGTTTTAATTTCTGTTTCCCTTATTTTTTTTAATCTGGTTAATATATGGCAATGTGTGAGCTACTGTGTGCAAGTCATTTCTCATGTGGTTCAATAATGTTCATCTAAGTCTGAGGAAGTCAATGTAATTTCCCCCAAAAGCATGTAAACCCAACATGTGTGTGTAAAGACCTTTTCACTAGGATACACAAATGCAGCCACCTGGTTTTGTGATTTCTTTCAATGTCATGATTGCCACTGAGGGAAGAACACCTACAAAACACATTCAGCAGCAGGCCCCTGGCTGAGACAAGGACCGTGTGTTGGGAAGAGATAAGATTTTCTCTGATGTCCTGATTTCTCCTATTCTTAAGCCAAATGGCCTCCTGCTGCATCACATTTACAATCACACACTCACCCTCATAGCCAAAAAGGGCACACAACGAATATATATTTTAATAGGGAGATAAACACTACTGTTAACTGTCAACAAAACAAAAAACATACCGTAAATATGCACAGTACAGCCATTTTAGTGGAATTTCTATGAATAACAAAACATCATTATGAGTAAACCTCCAAACTGTGCACAATTATTCACCCAGCAATAATTAGGCAATCCGTGTGCAATGTATTTCCTCACCAAATGTCTGTTAACTCAAGAAAACGCTCAAAACTGTTGATATTTTAGAATTTCTTGAGTGTGAGTAGACTCCTGCCACGGCACTGGTATTTTGAATAATTTAGCTGATCTTACCTTCATCCAGCTTCAGACCTACAAAGTGGTTCCAACTTTGTTGCTTGCAACCCTTTATCTGGGTTTGGGACAGAAAATTGCATTAAGCTTTTGATTGTGGATTATGTGCCTACAATAATAATGTGATTTAAAGAACAATTGAAAATATTTTTAATAGCCTATATTAGATAAAATAATCAAATAATATCTATTGACATTGTCAATATTCTGTTCTAGCCTATTTAAATATATGGGCCCTAAATTATAGTATTTTCGTTACATTATAATTAAGTAGACTATTGAAAGTAGCAATGTCTAAAAAATACATTTCAATCCAAACTTGTTCATAGGAAATCCTGTATAAACTGTTACGACCAGCCTCAATGGCGCCACTGCACCGCCATGTTGGCTCAAAGCCTGCGTGCCTCAAAGGAGAACCATGGGAAGCGGCTCTGCGCCAGAATGGAGGACAGTACAGCAGTTTCATAACCTCCTTGTAGGAGGAGCTTGTCTTTCTGGAAGGTCCGTGGAGGAGCTGCTGCCTGCACGTCCGGGGCATACGAGCAGTGATTCTCCGTGCCGAGGAAAAACACGAAGCGAGGATTGGAAAGTGTTGACGAAGGGAAAGACGCGGCGAGTCCAGGCGCTTTCCTGAGCGTGGCGGACTTGAACCTGCCATAGTTGCAATTCAGGAGCGACAGTGCGCAAATCTATGAAAACGCGGCAAAGTGGAGCCGGGCGTAATTCCGAGATGTGAAGAATACTCTAACGCACCTGGACCAGTGTTGTGTGCCCGATCTGATGCACACTGCTCCGGCTTCCTGCAGCGTCCACGCGTGTTTCTGTCTGCTGTAGTTGGAGTGTTTCACGGGGACAGACAGCAGCAGAGTAGTTTAGTTAATTGTTTATCTGTGTTGCTCCTCAGCGGCTCCTCTCAAACACGGAGTGTTGTAAGTGCCGTTTGGTGTGGAAGAGGAAGGTGGGGCCGAACCGGTGGACTCCCCAAACTGGATTATTGAGCTTCACCCACGGCAGCGCAGCGGTTTTGGGGGGAGCGCGGATTGAAGCAAGCGGTAACAACTGGGATTTAGAGCCGATCCTTGTGAACTCTTCACTGCTGAGCCCGAGCAGTCATCTGTTTGTCCAGCTGCTTGTGGCCTGCCTTGTTGCCTGCACTTAAGAGCATACTCGAGTTCGGGACGCATATTTTGGGGATACTATTCCCCCCGGTTGAAGAATGACTATGGCGGACGACGACATCCTCTTTGAAGATGTGTACGAGCTGTGTGAGGTCATTGGCAAGTAAGTGTTTCCATGCTTCATGTCAGTGTTTTCAAAGGTAATGTTGGTCACGGGGACTTTCAATTAGCTCTTTATAATACCTCGAAAGGCACGGCACACGCGCTTTACGCGCGGGCGCACAATAAAAAAGCATGGCACAATTTGGATTTGCACTAATGGTGTGGCAGGTCTGCACTCTAGGCTACTGTAACACTGCACGTTCTTGAACTATTGAAATGAATTGTGGCAATTCAAAAGCTAAATGTCAGTGGCAATCAGTTTTGCTGCTTCACCCACAGAACTGACCATAAAAATGGCTCAACTGTGTTAATATTTAATATCTTCTCTCATAGTTTATGTAGTTGTCCTTATGCACTGTAGTTGTTACAATCGTGCGCTTTTGACCTAGTGGTAGTTGCCAACTTGGTGCAGAGATTAAAGGGCAGGGCACATAGCGACATGAGTCATGCACACACAACATCTGGACACGATTAGCATCTGGAGGTCTCATCCAGGCCACTCAGAATAACATTCACTCCTGGAGAAACACCTCAGGAGTGTGTCTCCAGTTCTGTTTGGGTGGAAGCACCTGCTTTCCCTGTGCTTGGTAACTGCTTTGTGTTTTTGAATGAAACTTTTCCATTTTGATTTAGGCCTGCACAAACTTTCATCTGTGTTAGTTATGGAGTGATTGGTCTTCACCAGATGTGTTGTGTGTTTACAAGTCATTGGGGAAAAAATGCCAGCGTTGAAAGCAATTGTAAGAACACAACTGTCCCAGATTACATGATCAGTTTGTTAAATCTAACTATAATTTGAACAATATTGTGCTCATATAAAAAAGCTATTTATTAGTATTCTTGCTTCTGACAAACTAAATTGTGATCACATGATCAAACTTTATTTTCAACAATGATTTTGATTATTTTTCACAGTGCACACTTTCAACACACATTTACGCAATTTGAGATTATCTTTTAAGAATCACCTGCTGTTCAGGAGATGCTATAACAGCGCTACCTGTTATGCTTTATACATATGCAATAGAGATGGCATATACCTAAATAATTGCATATTTAAAATGCTCATTTACTCATTCATCTTGCAGCCTACATCTAGCCTGGAGTGAATCAGTGAATTTATTGTTGTAGTTTTGTGTATGTCGCTTGTCAGCTCTGCCTCTCACTGGCCAATGGCTGTGGCCCCCACCTGCTTGAGGCACCATTATAAATAGACTTAATTGTCAGAAGATGACTAAGTGGATATATCCAACTCTCGTTATCCCCCATTTTCACATGTAAATACCGTAAAATCACAGCAGTTTAGTTTGTCTTACATTTTGCGGTAATTACATGTGTTACGTTTAGTGCCGCACCAGTTCAAAGGAGACGTTTTCTGCATCTTGAACGATTCACTCCATTGGGCAACGCACACTCTTGCACCATGTGAATGAGGAGCTCTGGGACGCTGGCACTGTCACAGAGATGTTGGCTGTTTGACAGAGTGATAAGACATGCACTGCACTCAACATGTTTAAACAAGCCTGAAAAAACGACATGTGAGCTTTATCCCACACAGCCACTGGCAATTTATAAATCACTCATTCAAACAAATACTGCTCGGAAAGGGGGAGGCCTCGGCAACTCTAGCTGTAAAGGATCTATCTTTGCTTAATATGTTGAATTTGGCACTGGCCTATAATTTCCAAATGAAACTTGCTCTATACATTTGTTGTACTGAATCTTATTACAAAGGTCTGTGCGGTCAGTCAAATTTTTATTGAGATTTCTGACCGTGTGGTTTGGAGCAGACTTCGGAGGAAAACATTTGACTTTTGTGTTAGATAGATAAAAGTCAGTATTGTTTATGTTTAGGAAATTATATTGAAAGGCATCAACTGAATGTCTGTAATGAGACAAAAGCAAATGGAACACATTTGTTTCCTTATTGCCCAACCCTCTTTTGAATGGTGAAAAGTCCTCAAAAACTAGGACAGTGAAGTTAGTCTAAAACTGATTCACAACACTGGAGTACCAGAACGTGGCAGAATCGGAGCGTTTTGACCCGATTCCTTCATTGCTTTAGGATCTGGGTTTCTATAAAGCAAGTTGTCAGAGGACTTGAACAAACCCTGACCTCTGAGAGATGTAGATATAAGAATGCTTTGGTCTTTCAGAATCGCTTAGGCTTACAAGACTCATAGACTTGCTGTGGATGAGAAGTGGTGTAGGAGGAGACCTTCAAACTCCTGAATTGTGTGAATCATAGCTTACTCACTTTTCACTGACTGCCTATAATTTGAAGTTAGCAGAAGGCAACTGCAGTCTTTTATCAGCTGACCTGCTGTTCTCTGTGCGTGGAAGCACAACTGTCACAGCCTCAATTTGAGACTGCGTTGAGAGGGTGAGGAAAGGAGGAGCAGTGGAGGATTTTGATCCTCGAGGCGAGGAGAAAAAGCAGGAAAAAAGCCTAACCAAATAACAGTGGAGTGGTGACGAGACACACCGTTAAAAGCCTGAGGGTCCTGGGCAGCTCTCCGTGTACAAGTGTGTGTTTAGCTGAGGTTAAAGCTGTGCACACACAGACTATATATAGGCTGCAGTAATAGTACTTGGAAAGTGCTGTTAAATACTGCTATGTGTGCTCTTGGGGGGGCCTGGACTGGAGGTTCATTAAGGGTTCAACTCTGACACGGAATCATGTTTATTATTAATGGAAAGTATTTTGCCAATCGGATTTCAGGTTTGTTCCCATCTTGGAGAGAAAGGTGTCTGTTTATTAGTCCAATTGGTTCTACTACAGTACAATATGAATTATCACTCTAAAGCCAAAGAGGGAAACAAACCAAATATAGTCCCACGAATGATAAATGTGGAACATCTGTCCACCTTGTCCAGGTGAAAGGTCAATGTCAATTCAGTGTGTGAATTTAATTCACGTGAGATTTTATATTTTGGTGACCAGAAAGAGCAAAAGAAGCATAATAAGATGAGACATTTACATATATTTGAATACATAAATCTGACTTATTATTTGTTATTACTTCATTATCTGTTTTTTAAACTATTTTAGTAGTGATGTTACTCACTAGCACGTAATCCTTTTTAGTCCGTGCCAAATGATTTTTCTCCACATTATGGTAATTGACGAGAATCGATGTAATGACGATTGAATCTCTATTGAATGTTTCATGCTTTGATTTCATTTTTATTTTGACGATCAAAGATAAAGTGCAGTTACATTCAGATCTGCAAACTAGACGCTCCTCCCGAGTTGTGCAAACGAAATGGCCAGTTATACACTAATAGACCTTTTAAAAGCACTTTTACCAAACCAGAATATAGCAATGTGCATATGGTCATCTTCTTATAGATTGAGCCAACGATTTCCTGCTCTTCCATCTTTAGGTAAAGAAAGGAAAGAGCCAGGGTGGACTGAGTGAAGGAGCAGGAGAGGTCCGGTCCAGTGGAGGAGGAAGCCGTCCATTAGTTTGGCTCACACATTAAGAGACACTCTGCCCCAGGGAAACGCTCCTTTGTAGTGCGCCCTTGTTAAGGAGTTGAGTGTTTCTGCTGCACTCCCCATAAAGAGGCACAGTTTGCCTACATTAAGGTCCCTAGAGTTTATTTCTGTACTTGGTCTGTTGCTAATGGTTGGTCTCTCATTTTCCAAGATTACTGAATTGCTTTTAGATTGGACATACAACTTTCCACATCTTACCAGTGGTTTTCAAACTTTCCAAATACCATTTTAATTAGGTCTGTATAATGAACCTAGATGGAAATCAGAAAAAGTATCTACTGTTTAGTTAAACCTCTATTGCCAATAAAACTATAACTATTCATACGTTTCAGAGTGATTCAAATTTAGCAGGAGTTGCCATAGCAATGATCTTTTCTATTCTATCTTTTCAATGGTCAAATGTCCTAAGAATGTTTTAGAATAATGAGAAATTAGGACTGTTGCCTAACAACAACATTTTAACAATTTAAAACAAAATAGTTTATCTTTTAAATAGGAAAATTGAGAGGAAGCCCGAAATTCATGAATAAACAACAGGTCGTTAAAAACCATGAATAAGTAAGAACATTCTTAGCTGAATGAATATGGCCCATGATGAGCTTTCCAGGTTGAGAACCACTGGTCTAGACAATGCTTCTCATATTGATTTAGTCTCAGCCATTGAGCGGTTGTGCTCTGCCTGCAGTGCCTGTCATCTCCTTCTGTTAATGGAGCCAAAAATGGGAGCTAATATCATCCAGCTGAACGGATCAATGACCTCGCTCTTCTGTTTTTGGACCTGCAGTGGATTTAACAATGGCCACTGTCCTGTTACATACGTTGCTGTGGAGCCAAACCACCTCGCTGCATACAAAGAATTATCCTCCTCTTGCATACCGGTACCTATGAGGACTGTAAATCTGGTCCGGTGTGGTTGTACAGAGCCTGGTCCAGCCTGTTGTCTGCTCGCTCTGTTTTATGTTCTGCCCCTCTGAAAAACCTGAAGCCCATGTTATAAGAGAGGCTAATGACGTTGTGTTTTGATGAACTTGATGTCCACGAAGTTAAAAGTATTACTCTTGTTGTCTTTAATCAGAGCATGCATACATGTTTTATGAATGTTAAACTTTGAATTACTTTTGGCACTGCAAAGCCAATCATGTCAAATGTATCAAGTCTGTCTCATAGATTTAGTCACCACTGACGCTGACAAATATGGTCCTGTCAAGACAATTTCTGGAGAAAAAGCATATAACGATGTGCTCTGCGTAGCTATAACTATGGGAGTTTAAGATGTTAGTCATTTCAGATAGGTTGATGTGCAGGGCGTGTAAGTGAAGATGAGGTCGACACACAGGAGGAAATGAATTAACCTTGGTTCAGTGAACTTGCAGCACTGTGTAAGCTAATCCTGATCATCTCCTTTATTTAATGAAAAGTCTCATGCACACATTACTTACTGTCATGCGTGTCATCCAGTCAAAACAACAGCAGCCCCAGGGAGCTAATATTCAAAACTGGTCCACATTCAAATCAAATAAATATTATATCTGTGACATGCAGATTCGATGCATGTCACAGAGCGGAATTGAACAAATATGAATCCTGATCAAGTTCAAGACTCTTAAAAAGAAACATTAATTGCGCCCACAGAGAAAGTGTGACTAAAACATTGCTGCGGCATGAATGGCCCCTGCTGTGGAAATTCTTGCAATTCTCCTCTAGATAAGGAACCCGTGGCAGTGATTGTTTATCTGACGACGTCACGGCCCCTCAAATACCTTTGCTTCTCCAAGAATAAGACATTTACAAGGGCATGCAAGTTGGAATAGGTTGAGACTAAAAGGAACAGTTTACTAATGAGTAATTTGTGGCAGAGAAGAGGATGCAGAGGTTTGGGCCAAAACTGTATATAAAATGCTTCCATTGTAGTAATCTGGGATGATGATTCTCATGGCAGTTGTACTTGGTTTGACTCCCTCTTCAACAATTCCTGCGTTATTGCCTTGCATCTGTAGAGTGAAGGGTAACCAGCCTTTGTGTTCTTGTTCACATAAGTGCACGTCTGTTAGTCATCACAGCAGGTTCCTCTTATCCGCCAAGATTCTCCGGTGTGTTCATTAATGCATAATTAATTAGTCACTTCCCTCCGACTCCCTGTGCGTTTAAATGCTCACCTACAGAGATGTCATGTGTGAATAATTAGTGAAGCAGCAAGTTCATAGCACACCCAAAACACATTTACGTACCATGTCCTCCTACTTGAATTGGATGCTAAAAGACCAAAACTGGACTCATAGTAATTCCGTTTATATTTCTTAAGACAATTTTTTGATGCTGTTAGAACAATGAAATCATAATCTAATTAAAATGTTAGACACTCAAACCCAATGTATCCAAAAGAAGTGCCTTGAAGGGCATCTTAGCCAATAGTAAACTATAAAAATCAATGTTGGTTTGTCGTGGCAATGTTATGGCAACTCCAGAGGAAAGCGCTGAAAAAAATACATTTCAAAGATGATCTTTAGCAAGTTTGTCTGGGGTTCTGAACTCTTTTCCTAATTGTTTTGCTCTAGATGTCTCTGTCCGCTGCAGTTTCCAGTGGACATGCCAAAGCACACATTGTCACCTGGGTTACAGCTGGGGCCCCAGGAAAAATAACACCCACAATACAACACGCTGGGAGAAAAACATTCCTTTTCAATCTTTAAAGAAAAATGTAATAGCAATAAAACTAGATCAATAACAACAGTTTAGATGGAGTGTTTTATGTTGTTATTCCATGCCATATGTAACCTTTTTACGAGCAGTGAAAAAAACATTCTGTGCATGTAGTTGATGGAAAGTCTTGGTTTTGCAGTGAAACATGATCCTTAGACATGTAGCTGGCACAGATGACGCCAAACGCTTATTGAGATGTTCAGAGGAATAAAAGGGGAATCACTTTGTGCCTAAACGTTTGATTCGTGCAGTGACAGCTCTATTGTTACTAGCAGGAGGCATCAAGGCCTCCAGGTATGCTACTACAATGGAAGATATGTCGTCACAGTTTGTGCAAAGCTCTTTAAAAAAACATCCAGATTCATAACGCTTTATTGTCATAGTTTCCCTCTATTTATTTAAGCAGACCAGTTATTGACTTTACTCGCGTTGGGAGGAAACCTGGGGTCTACATCTAGTGCTAAGTGCATTTGTGCTGTTTATTGATTTCTCAATCTAAAGAAAATAGAAACAAAGTTGCCTTATAGTTCACATGATGATGATAAAACATGTTGACATGCTTGTGTTGGGTGAGTCTGAGATGTCCTCACAAACAAGACTGGGTTCTTTATATCGGCTATAAAGCCAGTGGTTATAATTGTTAGCTTCTAAGTAAATGGAGAGAAATTAGGTTAAAACATGGTGGTTCTTTCATCAAATACTGAATGTATTGAGCAGTGTACGTGATAATTATGCTGCGTTCCAGTCGTCCTGTCAGAAAATACATAGCAATACATAACACTGTATGGACTGTAGCGGCTCAAATCAAACAATAAAACCCAAGAAGGTGCTCAAATCAACACAGTTTGTTACGCGGATGCAGATGCTTTTGTTGTCTCCATGTAAACGTTAGCAACATTAGGAAAATCCGAACTCCGAGGACAACTGGAACGCAGCATACTGCGCCTGTGCCTTGATACAAAATGGTTCACTTTAATCATGTCATAACATCCTAGTATTTAGGGCTGGGCGCTATGGAAAAAATAATGTTTTTTTTTCTCATAATGATTGATCTTGATTTTTTATTTAATTTAGTTTTTCAAAAACAAAATAAAAATGGCTTTTAGGAATTATTTTATGAACATAAACTATTAATCGGTGCCATTTAATACAAATATTATTCAAATTTGTTCTTCCAAAGTCTGACTGAGGATTGGCTGTGAAGACATCGATTCAAAAACCCTTCCCAAATAATTGACAATTTTATGTCTTTCGATCAATTGCCCAGCCCTAATAGTAGTTGTAGTACGATCAATCCAACCACACTCTGGAGTTTGGATATGAAATGCACTGACTGAAACTGAAATATCTCAAGAGAATATTGTTTAAGAGCTGGCTTCACAGTCTGACTCTGCAAATATTTTGGGAATGACTGGTGGAGGGTCCCCGCGGGCCAAAGCCACATTTAGCAGTGTGGCCGTGTCTGACAGATGGGTGACACATGCTTGGTGCCAGCCCTATTGTAAGTGCAATGGGACTCGGGGACAGAGGCACAGAGTAACCCTCCGTGTGAAGCTGGGTGGAAAACCACATTGTCTTAGCTTTAGTCGTACCACTTTCTCACAGCACAATGCACGATTTCCGACTCGCTCCCTCACCACCTCTGCGCCTTTACCTATCGGGGAATACACTGTTGTTGTATGTATCATTTTGTGTTGAAAATGATATAATATTGTATTGTTTTATCACATCACTTGGCTAAATCTGTGTAAAGCATCTCTTATTTCTTGAGATTAATATATTTACACAATAAAACATTTGGAGATGCTTTCTTTTTTTGGTACCAGTTTTCAACACATAAATAAAACTCTTGTTATTTTTTGTCTTATTGCCCAGCCCTAACTAGACAGCGACTCTACACCTAATCTTACATTTTGTACCAGACTGTGCATGGGAAACGTCTACAATAATAAATGCATTCTCAGGTTCTGTATCACATCTTTACCTGCGTGGGCTCTGACTCCTTTGTGTCCCTCCCACTCGTGGCCTTGCGCGGTGACTTTGCCTGCATTCATCCTGCGCTTTTCAAAGTGTCAGAAGCTTAAATGGTGCTGTCATTACTCATCGGTCCTTGTGTGCTTAAAAGCGCTAAGTGTCGGTACCAGCGTCCTTGCAGGGAAGTTATGGCAACTTTCTGTCGGCAATGGCAACCGGAATTATTGAAGGAAACTGCGGCGCACTGTCACTTTTTGGCCTTTCCGTAACCTGCCATCTGGGGAACAGCAGGAAGTCGAGTGCATATGTTCTATGTCAGCGCGTTTAGGCTGGAGGGGGCTGTCCGCATCACAAATTCCTTGTAAATCTGTCAAATACAAACCCCTCCTCATTTCCTAGACTGGGAAAGGTGTGAAAAACCTGCTTTTGTAGCACTACTGCGTGGTGCGGTTATTCGGTTTGTCTGTGTGAATGGGATAATGCTTACACAGTCAATAACGTGTGTGGCAGATATGACAGTGCGTGCGACTTAATGCTTAAGACGTATCTGCTTTGTCAAATATTTACCTTCTTGCCGCCTGGGGCTAGACTCTGAGACTGTTTGCTGTGGGAAGTTCAGTTAATGTTTGCATTCAGGTACTGTCCAGAAAATTGGAAGTGAAGTGAATTATTTAATTTCAGGATTATCCCTACAAAATGGCAATATAAATTCAACACAGAAGCAGCAAGAATGAACAGTATATATTGAGTCCATGAATTGTTTAGACACTGGCACTGAGGAAAAGGGCATCATCGGCCGAGCTGAAGATGTGGACTCTTGCACACACGTTAAAATTGTGAATAAATTCTGAATATATTGGGACTAAACTGGACTAGATCAGGAAAAAAACGAGCACTAGAACAGGACAAAACCCAGACTTTAATTTTTGATGTAATGAAAGAGGAAATTAAGTTGTAATTAGAGGAAAGAATGAAAAATGAGTGAAATGTTGTTTGGTGACCCCCAGACATGAACAAACCAAAGGAAAATGTTATGACATAGAGGTAAAAGTTGAGTCAAGAGAACTTTCAATGTTTAATATTACAGTTTTGATCTGACGAATATGAGTTAGATTTGTGCAATCAATCACATTTTAATCGACTCAAGAGCTAAAGGTTTCAAACTGGCAGCGATTTGGTCTGAAACTAGGGATGCATCGATATATCGGCCCAGAATCGGTATCGGCCGATATTCACCTCATTGAGTAATATTGTTATCAGCCAAAAGCACCGATACCAGTCCACCGATAATATGCTCCGGTAATGAAAGGGTTAACTCTGTCGTCCTTTCAGAAACAGGAAGAAAACAACAGCTCTGTGGACAGAGGCTTTCTGCTACTATAGAACAGACTGTACACTCTAATCCAGTCTGTAGTCTAAAAGCTCTAGAAAAGTTTTCAACAAAACTTTATTAAATACTGTATATGCAGGACAAATTCACTCGTTACCTGCGTTAAATGCGATGTGTTAGTTTTTTAGTTTTTTAGACATTATTAGACTACTTTTTTCCTTAACAATCAGTTTAGACAATCAGTTATCTCCAAATAACTTTAGTGTGAGTTGTTTAAAGAAGGAGAGACTGAGTGTCTGAAGAGAGACAGGGCTGAGGAGGAGATACTGTCACTGCTGCTGTTACAGGAGGAGGCAGAGCAACATGATGATGACACACAGACTGGAGAGGTTCAGAGAGACACTTTAGTCTGATAAATAATCTAAATAAAACAGGACATTCACAGAATTGAACAGTGAATCAGAATCAGAAAGGGGTTTATTGCCATTGTCAATGAACAAACTTCACAGGCATAGGAACTTGTCTCGGCATGAAGGTGCAACACAAAACACTGAGCAATAATAAAACGACATATATGAAATCAAACAAAAGGGCATGCATTTAAGGGACAATTTAAAATTACTATAGTATCAAATTAAAATTAAAATAGGCATTGCTATGTACACAAGTTTACAGTCAAGTTTAAAGTTGTAGTGCAGAAAGTGGCAGTGCAGTGAGTGATGAATAGTGTAGTTAAAGTGGCAGGTGTTTAGAAGTGTTCATGAGTCCAACGGCACGTCATGAGTCCAACGCAGAGGGAAATAACTGTTCATGTGGCGGGAGGTTCTGGTCCGGATGGACCGTAGCCTCCTGCCTGAGGGGAGTGGTTCAAATAGACCATGTCCAGGGTGAGAAGGGTCAGCTGTGATCCGACCTGCTCGTCCCAGAGCTCTGGAGACGTACAGGTCCTGCAGAGATGGAAGTCTGCAGCCGATCACCTTCTCAGCAGATTGCACAATGCGCTGTAGTCTCTATTGTGGGGGGCTGTGGGGCTTGACTTTCCTGAAGTCCACGATCATCTCTACTGTCTTCTGGGCGTTGAACTCCAGGTTGTTGCCGCTGCACCAGGACACCAGCCGATCCACCTCCCTCCTGTAGACAGACTCATCCCTGTCCGAGATGAGCCCGATGAGGGTGGGGTCGTCCGCAAACTTGATCAGTTTTACGGAGTCGTGGCTGGAGGTGCAGCAATTTTGTGTACAGGGAAAGAGCAGAGAGAAAAGTACACAGCCCTTTGAGCTCCTGTGCTGATAGTCGCAGTGTCTGAGACATTCTTCCCCAGCCGCAGACACTGTCTCCGATCCGTCAGGAAGTCAGTGATCCACCTGCAGGTGAGTCAGCACGTTGAGCTGGGAGAGCTTGTCCTGGAGCAGAGCAGGGAGGATGGTGTTGAAAGCAGAGCTGAAGTCCACAAACAGGATCCTGGCGTAGGTTCCCGGGGCGTCCAGATGCTGCAGGATGAAATGGAGTGCCAGGTTGATGGCGTCATCTACAGACCTGTTTGCTCTGTAGGCGAACTGCAGGGGGTGCAGCAGGGAGGAGGTGAAGGACTTGAGATGGGCAAGACCAGGCGTTCAAATGACTTCATGACTACAGACGTCAGCGCCACTGGCCTGTAGTCATTAAGTCCAGTGATCCGGGGCTTCATGGGACAGGGACAATGATGGCAGACTTGAAGTAGGCCTGGACATGGCATGACCCCAGGGATGTGTTAAAAATGTCTGTGAAGACGGGGGTTAACTCTCCTGCGCAATGTCTTAATGTAGCGGCAGAGACCGTTTCCGAAATAGCCTGTGAACATCCTGTTCCTGAACTGAGAGAGTGGTGGGGGAGGTGGGGGTGACCAGGTTTGGGTTGGCGGAGGTTGCCACCGTGGGGGAGGGGGTGGTCACATCAAACCTGGAGTAGAAGGTGTTGAGTTGCTCAGCAAGTTTTCGATTGTCTGCAGCAGGGGGGGCTCGGGGCTTGTGGTTGGTGAGAAGCCGGAGCTCCCTCCACACGGAGGCGGGAAGGCGAATTTTACTCTATTCAAGAATAATCATATTGAAGCCTACCAGTGGTACTCCCCCCCAGTTCTAACTGGTTCTAAACATTTCAAAACCAATATGGGGCAAAGAATTGTGATACGTTTTGCCATATTACCTAGTCCTAGTATTGGCTTAAACAAAAAGCAATTGTCTTGTATTTTGTTTTGCTTCACAGAAATCAGCACAGTTCACCCTGGCACTAGATCGGCCCACTTTGTATAGGATCTGTAAAATCCCAAGTGTGAACAGGGCATTGAGAGCGGGGCGGAGAGGGGGATGAAGAGTGCTGAAGTCTTTGAGTTATGAGCTGTAGACACAATCAGTCATAAGAGCAACGTTCAGCACTTTCCCCCAACCACTTATAAAAGCTCACCTCTGCCAAGTGCCAGCCCACGCCAAGTCTGCTTCATGGGTGCACGACCAAACAGTGGAGCAACGCACACCGGGCCATTGCACTCCTCTCCGCAGGGGTCACGTAAACCTAATACACGCATAAAGAAGGCAGGTTAATCTAACGTAACCTATCACCACGGCTCCATTTGGTAAATAAACACACACGCCCCCACAGCACACACACAAAACACATATGGCACATAGGCAATCGCAGCATCAACGTTGCATTAATCAGCCGTAACATTCTGAAAGGCAAAGAGAATAACTTTCATCGCGGTTTGTTTCGGATTTATTTCACACAGGGTATTAGAAGGTTTGAAGCGGGTAGGACGTTTTTTTTTTTTTTTAAATGATATAATTGCAGTTTTGGATATATGCTAAAAGTGAATATCAAGTGTACTACCTATAATTAAAAACTTGTTAAAAAGGAAAAGGTTCCCTTAAAATGTGGTTATATGATGATATTTCTGCCCTTCTGTTGTAAATTGTAGTCCTTTTCAGTCCATTCAGAATTGTGCAACACCTCAACATAGAGCTGGGCAATATTTTGAAATGTAGATGATATCATGAATGTTGTTTTGAAGATGTACATGATTTGAGTATCGAGTATATCGTTTTAGAGTAAAAAAATGCTACAAAAATGGCAGATAAAAAAACCCAAAAATTATGTTGTAAAGGGTTATATTTCTGCATGTTTCTGATTAGTTTTACAGACATTTCTCATTGGTCTGATAATTTAACCTCAGCTAATGTGCTAAAACACATTTCTGTTGGTTTTAAATATCGTCTGGCTATAGTTATCGGGATACTCCAAAAGATATTGAGATATACATTTTTGCCAATATTACCCAATCCTACCTCAACCACATTTTAGTAAATTACTGATGATGTGCAAAAATATATCGTCAAAATAACGTAATTTGAATTGTTTGAAAATATACACACGTTAATTTCTGTCAATATTGCCCACTCCTCCAAGCAGAAATACTTGACAAGAGCCATATTGTTACATAATTTGGTGTATCTTCAAAACTACAGTTCAAATGCGCTGCTTTTGATAAATATTTGCCACCACAGACTTGAAGGGTCAGTGCTGGACAGGTCACGTTTAAGTGAAGACTGTCCTGCATGGACTTATCCAAGAGACGAGGTGCTGAAAACAAGGCTTGTTGCAATTGAAAAATGTCACAATACTGTTCATCAGAGTGCTGCATGAAGGGCAGAGTACTGGTTAAACTTTACCTCTGCCAATCTTGTGTAAAGATGATACAGCGGGCCATTAATTGAATTGAGATGTAATTATTTGCAGTCAGATTGCAATCATTTGCTTTCCAGTGCAGTTCCCTCTTATTCAGGTACTTTGAGAACTGCAACAGTGGCTCATCATCAATGTTTATTTGTAAATAACACTGACTTGATGAGTGTTTGAGCAAGTGTTGATTGTTAGTGCTTTGCTGTGATACCTTTTCATCACAATAGTTTTGCACTGGCAGCAATAATGAGTCACTGTTACCAACTCTCTTTTGTTGTCTTGATTATGAAGCCTTGTCAATTGTATCTGTAAATTACCGTCAGTGTCACATTCTGAGAGACTGTATGTTTTGACTCTGTGACAACCTGCATCTGAGCACGCACTTCTCAGCCTGTCGACCTGCAGCTCGAGGCTTCGTTGGCATGCTCTGCTGTGATTGGCTGTCAGATTCCATTAGGGAGTTTCCTGTCAGAAAATCCGAAGGGCGTGATTGGCCGATGGCATTGGAGCTGACAACTATCTGTCAGTATCCCCTTCACAGAGACGTGCTGAAGAGATTGTTAGTGCTGCACCTGCGTCGAGCACAAAGAGACCACCACAAAGCAATGCACTGGGCCAGGACCAGGCCTTGTCCTTGTGCAAGTTAAACCCACAAAAACATATTTTGCCTACATGAGGAAATCATTTAGTTAGAAACGGCAAACTCTTATATGCTCTGTTGAATGCAGGAGGATCTGGGACACATTAAGTGCTTCACACATTGATTCCGCAGTAGTACCTGTTCTTCAGTTCTGTGATGTTTTCTTTTTTTACTTGTAAGCATCCATGTTTAACACAATATACAGTAAAAAAAAAGTTTGTGCACCGATGTCGTGTTAGCTTCTTTCAAAACTTTCTGGAGTTCTCTGCAGACTGTTATATGATACTCATTTGAACTCACCGTAACTAGCCCCATGCTGTATCCACACAGAGGCATGTGGGCTTCTAGTCCTCATTAAGTTTGTCCTGGAGCTAATAGCATAAAGCTGTGCTAACATACAGCGGATGTGCTGCTGTTGTTATTTCCACCTGTTTTAAACCTGCCACTGTCACATAAAAACTCTGCACACAAACCCTCACTGTCACTATAGCTGCATCACAGACAAATCAAATATCTTTAACCAGAGGTCTACAGGTCAAGTTAGTTGAGTAAATAAGTCTACATTTTATTCTTGTAATAAGCCAACAGCAAACTAAAAATGGTCAAAACTAATAATAATCTTCCCCTATGCACACAGCAGCGGCTCTTGCCATGCCGTGTTCGTGTTCATGCTCCTACGTTCAGAAATCACCTCGTGTGTGCCGTGGACTGCAAGGGCTGTGATTAGTCGATCCACATGGACTATATGGAAAACGTATTAAATACAGCTTAGAACTGCTGTGGTTTAGCACAGAAAGGTTTGCACATGAGCCTAATGTGAGTACGTTTATTGTGCCACAACGCACCTGAATACTTTTTAGCTCCGGAGAAGCTTGAGTAGTTCAGGACTGCGTGAGTTTGGGAGCACATGGCTGACTTGGGCTTGACGGAGGAGTATAAATCAATAGGAATAAAAATATAAGATGATTGGGCCTAAGTCCGATGTTTGAACAAAAGTCAGGACAAGAGAAGAGCGGGAGGGGGGAGAGAGCTGCAGGGGGGAGCGAGGCCTGGGGAGCGAAAAATCATATTCAATTAAATTCAATATATTTTTGTAATGCCCAAAATCACAACAGTAGTTGCCTCGAGGGGTTACAGTGGGAAAAAACCCAAACAAAATAAACATAGGGTTTATGTTCATAAGGACTTGGAAATATCCCAGCATCCTGTGTCATTAGAAAGATGCTCCCCTGTCCTTGGACCCTCCTTCTCGGCCAGGAAAAACTACCAAACCTCTTTGGGAAACCTGTAGGAGTTCCACAGTGAAGGCAAGGCAAGGGCAAGGCAAGTTTATTTGTAGAGCACAATTCGTACACAAGGCAATTCAAAGTGCTTCACACAACAGGAATAATTCATTAAAATCACAAAGACATGGCAGAAATCACAATCTTAGTTCAAGACATGGCAGAAATCACAATCTTAGTTCAAGACATAAAAGAGAAGAGTGCAAAGAAAAGCATTTCAGTCATATGCACAGCCAAACAAAACAGTTTTTAGTTTAGATTTGAACATTGAAGGAGAGATCCGACTCCCTCGGACGGACAGGTGGACGCCTCTCAATTTGCAGATAGATGGTGGAGTTAGATCCACTCAGGAGGAGAACCAATTCTTCGAGGCTGATGAAGAACCGTTCATATGGAGGAGAGACCGTTTCTCCAGGCAGTTGAGGAGCATCTAGAGCCACAGGTCATCTATGTGCCTGCTCCACTCCCGTTGGAGAAGTGGGAGAAAAAGAAGGAAAAGCGATGAACAAATTGCAAGTGAAATTAAATATTAAATATTGTTTGATAGAATAGTAAGAGGATAGTGCTCATTGTGTACAACTCTTGTGTACATAGAAATGCCTATTTTTATTTTTATTGTATAGTAATTTTCAATTGTTTCTTAATGCATGCCCTTTTTGATTGAATATATGTTGTTTTATTATTGCTCAGTGATTTATGTTGCACCTTAAGGCCGAGACAAGTTCCTATGTTTGTGAACTTTGTTCATTGACAATGGCAATAAACTCTTTCTGATTCTGATTCATGCTGGCATACTTCCCCCAGTATAGTTGCTCCTAGGGCAGCATAGCTGGGAACTGTAGGTTTTTATTTCTGTTCCTAACTGGCCTGCCCACAAGTGATTTCAAAGAGGAACGTTTTAAGCCTGGTCTTAAATGAAGAGACTGTCGGCCTCTTTAACATGGACAGGGAGCTGATTCCACAACACAGGAGTTTGGTAGCTAAACGCTCTACCTCCTACTGTGCTTTTAGAGACTCTTGGGACCACCAGAGGTCCAGCATTTTGAGAGCGAAGTGCTCTGTTTGGATTATAAGGTACTATAGCATCTTTGAGGTAGGATGGGGCTAGGTCATTTATGGCTTTGTAAGTCAGGAGGAGGATATCTAGAGAAGGAGAGGGTTCACATGGCGACGGTGCAGGTAGATGCTTAAATGTGCTTGAGCACATGTGTGAGATCTCACTCGTGTGTGTCCATGAATAGACCAGGCGCTAGCTCCTCAGGTAAATACACTCTTTGTGGAAGGATCATATCAGTCAGAGTGCAGTTGTCTTTGTCTTATTTAACCGTTATCTTCGTTAAGCTAAACTGTAGAGAAAATAAATTAAAAAATCTAATCAAAACACATGTCTTATCTCTTTACAACTTGATTAAAGTCTAATTAATTGTAATGAATTCATTATAAAGCCCATAATTCAATGTATTACATTTTCAACACAGTCCCATCAACTGTATGTTTATGCTTTTTACTTACATTTACGATTATGTACTTTTGTACTTTGTCTCAGGTAATGAGTTTCAGTTGTACTTTGACTTTTATCAGAGTCATTGTTTAATAAGTAATTGTACTTGTGTTAAGAACTTCCGTACTTTTGCCACCTCTGAGTATCCCACTTTCTAGCTGAGCATGGGCCCGTCTCGTCCTATCAGCAGCAGTGGCGCTGAAGAGTGTTTGTCCTGGTGTAATCATGAGTAAGTAAGTTGGTCCTGGCCTGTTTTTTTTCTTTCTTTTTTCTAAGCATGTTTGACCCCCCTGGTTTGTCGTAGTGTACAGTGTGACTCCGTACATGCCTATCTGGGCTAATCTTAGCTTTAGCACTTGCTCCGGCCAATGGTGAGGATTAAGAGACATAAGACGTGGGCAACTGGACGGGCTTAGGAATAGTAAAGAGTGTGCTGCCTGTTAGTGGTTAAGGTGGCAGTACACATGCCAGGCAGGATAATGTCCCAGCATGCCCTGTCTGAAAAACGACAAAACCCCTTGGGGAAAATGTAGAAACCTCAGGGAGAAGCACAGTGAAGGAGAGCTCCTACTCCCACTGACGGACACGCTGCAAATGAGCAATTCATCTAGAGTAGAGAGCGTTCCTCCAGGCAGTTGAGGAGCATTGGGATCTACAGGTTAGCATCAGCAGTGTCTGAAACGGTACCTCTCCCCGGGAGGAGTGGAAGAAGGAGAAAAATATGTGAACAGCAACGAACAGACAGGTGAACTAAAACATTAAATATTGTTGATAGGTAAAGTGGGAAACTGCTGGGAAACAGTAGGTTTTTATTTCTGTTCCTAACTGGCCTGACCATAAGCTATTTCAAAGAGGAACATTTTAAGCCTGGTCTTAAATGAAGAGACACCATGGACAAGGAGCTGATTCCATTACACAGGAGTTTGGTAGCTAAACGTTCTACTTCCTTCTGTGCTTTTAGAGACTTTTGGGAAGATCAGAAGTCCAGCATTTTGAGAGCGAGTATATTTTGCAGTATTTTTTATTTTGCCTCCACCGCTGCTGCCAGTGGCCAGAGTCACACATAGGTTCAGTCTTGTTATGGTCGACACAATTGCCATGTACCACAACAACTCAGACATTATCATTATTTTTGAGAAACAAAGCTTTTAGTAGCGCTCTCGGACGTCACATGGCAGCAGTTATGACTAATGACAGAGAGGAAACAAAAGTGCCATCCATTAAGAATAAATGTCAGCTGCAAGTGGGAGGTGTCTGCGTTATTACCTGACCATATGGTCACAAAGGCACAAACAAAGCGGCCCATAATAATAACTGTGCAGAGATTTAACAAATGACCAGTTTTATAGCAACTTTTCTTCAAGCAAATCTACAACTCACAGGCTGAAAAAGATTTGTATTCAAGGCGACAACAAAGTACCCTAGATAATGCTGCAAAAACTGCCACAAATGTTGAAGCTAAAAGGTTTCAAGACATTGCATATCACACTTAAATATAACCTTCATTGCATTATTTGCCCTGTATATTCCAATAGAGTATAATGGGTGGTCAGTGTGTGCCTCCCAAAAGCGCGCCGTGTCCTCTGCCTCCTGGAGTGTCATGGATTAGGGGAAGTGCTCTTCAGAATTGGATAGAGCACAGCAGGAAATACACGCTGGGATTTTATTAACCACCTGCTGAGCCTTGTTCATGTGAATTTGTCATTATTATTTTGGCTGTTGTCGTACTGTGTGAAATCAAGGGACTTGTAGTCTTGGGCTAAGGGATAGACCGAAAAATTGAGTTGATATTTACGCCTTTAAGCGTATCTGCTATCAACCGTAAATCTCCAGCGTGGACCGACATGTGGTTCTGGCTAAACCTAAATATGCAGCGTCTTTGGACTACACTGGACTCCACTTCTCCCTTAGAGTTACTATAAGTAACAGGGTTGTGGATGTCTAAAAGATAAAACACATTGATTTGTTTTCCTTATTATACTTTTTTTAATGCAGAACAGTGAAAATTACAGACGGTAATTAAGTTATTTAATTTCAGATCCTTTATTTTTGGGAAAATTATCGAAATTAGCCCTACATATCGGCCCAGATATATCTACTGCTCTTCATTCTATAATATATCAATATCATCATTGGCCATGTAAAAAACATAATAATACTGCCTGATCTTTACTTGGGCTATTTTAGAATTGTTGGCTCACTTTTTGCTTGGATTTTTTTCACAGCCATTACTCATTTTGACAAAAAAGACTCATTGAGTGTAGACGAGTAAATTGGACAATTTTTGTATAAAAAAAATAATTAAATCAAAAATCACTTATCTCTTTGACAGACTTGTTCCAAAACTGACAGTTCACTTCACATTTATCAAATAAGTTGTCATGTACAATTAATTCATAATTTCCACTGTCAAATGAAACATGGCAAACATTTTATTAAGAGGAAAAATTAGGTGTCATTTTTTGACATTTTCAGGCAAAACATCCCTGATTAGCCTTATAATTCAAATGTGTTACTTTACCTGACAAGGCGTCTCCATTTTTCTGGGTAAAGTCTCTGCTTTAATTTGTACAATGTCCACACATGCACATTCAATTCTTATTTTTAATATGGATTGCAACAATATAAGCCCTGTAGAGAAGTCATGGATCATAATTTATGTTAATTTTGGCTTTGTAATCAGAATCAGAAGGAGTTTATTGCCATTGTCAATGAACAAAATTCACAAACATAGGAACTTGTCTCAGGCTTAAGGTGCAACATAAAACACTGAGCAATAATGAAATAACATATATTCAATCAAAAAGGGCATGCATTGAGAAACAATTTAAAAATTACTATAAAATAAAAAAAATAAAAATAGTAACCCTGTTAATTTGTCTTTACTATGTGTGCATTCACTGACTTGTACCCCCTTGTCCCCTTTAGAGACAGACAGTGATTTTATGAGCATGATTATATATTCTAATGGGCAAATCTATGTAAGTGCACCTTAACATTGGCTGGAGTAACCTTCTGCTTCTCTGTGAACTCCGCTGCCCTCACAATTTTCAACCAGATGTAATCATAAACGCTGCAATCAAGGCTAAGGTCTGAGCTTGTCTTTCCATGGAGGAGGCCCGCTGCGCTGGTCAGTGGCCCCAGCACTTCAGTCTGTTTTTAACACTGCACAACTTGAGCAGAGCCGGGCTGAAACCACGAGCATTCTGGAGCTTGGATGGCCTTTACATGCACACGGGAACTTAACTGTGACAAAAGAGTAGCGTTTGTGCACATCATTGAGTTTGTCTATCCTTTGAAAAGTCCCATAGCCACGGCTTCCAGACAACCGACTGAGCAGCATAGATTAAATGTTCCGCGTGTGTGGACAGAAGCCTTGGCGAAGCGGCGCTGGCATGTTGATCAACGCTGATTTGTACCGCAAAATTAGATGGCATTGTAAACTGTGTGTTTTGTTTGAGGGAAATTGTCCAAAGTGAGCAGCACAGTGTTTTACAGCGGTGGATTGTAATAGATGCTGTCAGACTCTTTGTTGTAGAGAGGGTACAGGGGTGACCTTAAGTGACCTTCAGACAGGAAACTAAAAAGAACAGTAGTGGCAAGCGTTTCTGGACATAAAGCGAGACTTTTACCCTTAAAGGACGTTTTTTCTGTTGTCAAGGTTAAGCCACGTTGTCTTTCGGTCACTGCTCACCAAAATCCATCCTTCATGTTTGATTTACTGTCCATGCCTCTCGTCCTGTACGTGTTTATCTCATATTTTTGTGGTTTCTCTGTGTTCGGCCTTGAGGTCAGCAAGATCTTTTTCAACAAAGGAGAAAGGAGAAGTGATTAATTTCTTTTGAAGTCTGTCTGAGAAGTTGGCGCTGAAGTGGAAGACTGGCATCTTGCTTTTTGGCAGGCGGCTGAGTGTTAGAGGACTTCCACAACTGGCATAAAGAAAGCTGCTTTCACAAAGAGGTGATGCGACTGTGAGGGTAATAACAATTGATGATGGAGCTCTTGAAGACATTTCCTAAAGAAAGGCCTTGCATAGTATTTGATTGTTCTCAACAAATTGGCCTTTATGTCATCATCAAATTATATTCTTATTAGTAAAATGTGTTAAACAATATGAAGCCTGGTCTCCCCACAAGTATTTTATGTGGAGTCATGAAGATTATCCAATTGTTTGATTGATTAAACCAACCTCTGCTGTATTATTGATTTTGCCCCTTATAAATATGAGATTGATATTTCAAAAGCTGAAGTTATCAACTCTCCATATTGACCCTGTCCATTATACAGGTCTTGATTGACAAACACACAAACCTCTTGACATATTTGGATGTGTAGAAAGACAGTAAAATTAGATTTTTGAGCCTGGAAGCGTCCTGTCTGCGTTTGAGTGACAGCTGATGTCTGACAGCCTGTGCGTGCTGTGGATGTTGAGCCCTTATAAGACCCTCAAAGCTGTTGCCAGTTTTTAGGCAATCATTTAAATCCAGCATCCACGGAGATGAAAACAACAACAGGGAACATTTGAAATACATGAATGAAATACATGAAGTAGAGGGGCCAAATTGAAACAAATTGGGTGAAGATAAGATAAGCCTTTTATTGTCTCCAAATGGAGAGATTCATCTCAGACACCAGGGGCCTGTGATCTCTGCTTGGGTCACACCCCAATGTGTGCAGTAATGCAAAATGATTATGTTCGTGTGAAGTGTTAGCAGTGCTGCCGCAGACAGGAGCTGCCCACAACATTTCCTACCGCTCTTTCTCAATTACTTCTATTTTAAATCCTTGGCTGTGAAAAGAACACACACTTGTTATTAAGCTTCTTACTCATCTCTCTCATCACTCCTACTAGTTCTGTTCTCATCAGTCTAATGAAAACCTGTTGTTACTTTCTCCGTTTGAATTCATACATGCCAGAAGTTTGCCACTTGAACACTTTTTTGGATTAAAGAAACCCATAAGGGGTTTAGAATATGACTGATTTATTCCAAAACCCTTCCTTTGTGGTTTATTTGATTGCTTACAAGAAATATTTTGTTTCCATATAGCCCTTAAGAACCTGACCAACATGCCCTCTGCTTGAATAAAATAATGAACCACCTGACAGCTCCGTGGGATTGAAAAGAAAACATCAACTTCTATGTCGAATCTGGGAAACGTTGAAAAAGTCACAACTTCCACAATAATTTTCTCATTGATTTGGATCACTGGATGATTGTGGATTTTTTTAACTGGATGGTAATAATGTCTTTGCAGAAGTCCAAAACCAGTTTATGTTCTGGTAGTATTTTTTGAGTATTCTTACTAACCCTTCTTTCAGCCAGCTTCGCAGTCGTAGCTCAGACCGGCGATTACTACCGCAGCGAAATGACCGTTTTGCACCCAGAGGGGGAGAGAGCTATCTTTTGCAGCGCTCCGGAAGTTTGGGAGCAGTGTTACGTAAGGCCGACTAAAACAAGTGTGAAATTTGAGGAGACAGGGAGGAAAGCTCTTGGCCTTTTTGAACAAATAAAACGCAGCACCGGAGGGCTTTATGCTAAGATTGCAGTCATTTACATGCATTTTAATAAACCTCTGCGCCCACGTGCCTTTGTGCTGCTCAGTAGGCTCATTAACTCTTATAGACTGCTGCTCTAGTGCGGAGGAAATGACCAGGCCGATATGCTTGACCACTGCGCTGATGTACTTTGCAGCAGACGTAAAGCGCACACACACACGCTCTTACACTCACACACACACACACACACGCTTCTCATTTGTCCGTCTCCGAGCTAGACCGTGATTAATTGCTTGGAGAAACGAGATTGGAGCGTTGCACTGACAAAAAGACAAATTCATGGTTTCTTGGTCTGGTAAGAATCCAGATGCTTTTCTGTTGCAGTTACCTCACCCTTTCATCGTTTAAATGCACTGCAGTGTTAATCAAAAGTTCAATTGATCGCATTGATCTGTGCCTGTCAGATTCCCCCCCGTGCTGTGAGCTATGGTTTTTCGAGTCGAGTTTAATCCAGGGAGGATGCCACGGATGTAGTGTCAGAGTTTCTGCTTCTTGTTCCCGAGGATTGTGTTTGGTTTGTGGGTAGTGTTTTGGAGTACTCCGCTGTTCTGGCTGTGTTGTTGCATTCCCCAAAGAGGAGCTGCTTTTGCACTGCTCTGTTGAAATGGCCCTTGAAAAATACACTCTTTCTGTTGCTTGTACTCCAATTGAGTATAAAAGTAGTGACTAATTTTAATATGTAAAATTTTTTAAGCTCTAAATAATGTGCTATTAGATTATTTTGTAAACAATATGCCTAGATCTGAAAGAATGATGAATAGCGAATTCTGTTAGGTTATAAACATTGGTTTGGGCCACTGATGGTACGGCTGTCGTCATTTGAATCATCGGTTGATGTCCATTTAAATTTTTTTGTAATTCGGATGATAAGGATTTATAAATGGCAAGGCAAGGCAAGTTTATTTGTAGAGCACAATTCATACACAAGGCAATTCAAAGTGCTTCACACAACAGGAAAAAATGCATTAAAATCACAAAGACATGGCACAAAATAATAGTAGTTCAAGACAATAAAGAGAAGAGTGCAAAGAAAAGCATTTCAGTCATATGCACAGCCATATGTTTAGATTTGAACATTGCCAGAGTAGAGGCCTGTCTCACATCCTCAGGAAGACTGTTCCAGATTTTAGCTGCATAAAACTGAAACGCAGATTCCCCATGTTTAGTCCTGACTCTGGGCACCAGCAGGAGGCCGGTCCCTGAGGTCCTCGGAGTCCGAGATGGTTCATATGGCACTAACATGTCCGAGATGTACTTTGGTGCTAGGCCATGGAGAGACTTGTATACAAGCAGAGCTGCTTTGAAGTCTATTCTCTGAGCCACAGGGAGCCAGTGCAGAGACCTGAGCACAGACTAATGTGATCGTACTTCCTGGTTCTAGTCAGGACCCGAGCAGCAGCGTTCTGGATGTACTGCAGCTGTTTTACAGCTCGTTTGGAGAGGCCAGTGAGCAGGCCGTTACAGTAGTCTAATCTACTGGAGACAAACGCATGGATAAGTCTCTCCAGGTCTGGTTTAGACACTATACTTTTGATGAAGCTGCTGATGTTATTGTGGCTGTTAAAATTCAAATCTGAGTCCATTGTTACCCCCAGATTTCTAACTTGATTTGTAGGTTTTAGAGTGAGACTCTGGAGGTGACTGTTAACACTTTCTCTTTTTTTCTGTGCGCCAAAGACGATGATTTCAGTCTTGTCTGAGTTCAGCTGGAGAAAGTTGTTTTGCATCCACACACTGATCTGTTGGATGCAGTGACAGAGTGAATCCACTGGTCCATATTCACAAGTTGCACAAGTTACAGCAGAAAGGGAAAGGCATGGAGGAGTGAATTGGCTGAAGTTTTGTTTGTTTGTTCATTTATTTGGTGGGGACAGTGCATGTTTATGAACATTCATGAAATGCATGCTGTAAACATGCCGGAATGTAGCCATGGGACAATTTCGCTGTGTTGTCCTGCATTCACTCTCACACTCATTAGGAGTGACTCTGCCTAAACTTTTTACTTGCCCTTTACTATAGAATTTCTGTTGTTTTTATGCTTATATTTCATAAACACATGTTCATTATTAATTGACACAATGAATAATACACGTTTTAGTCTGGGATCTGGCAGTTGAAGTACTGACAGAAATTATTTGTCAATAATTCAAATAATCAGTACATACATGTTTAGATTACATTTTGTAAAAATGATTAACAATCTGTGATCTTACAATGTCACTGCTGTCTTTACTTGTTGCATTAATGGAAGTGTCTGGTGCTCTACAGTAGGGATGTTCATGATTAGAATTTTAGAGTCACAATTATCATGAGGAAAAATATCACTATTTTACGATTATTCCCGATTATCAGCAAAAAGAAAGGAAACGTTTATATTGTTTGTTTTTTCTCCGCTCGTGCGATGAGTGGCTCCAGTTTCGGCTGGCGCTGAGCGGCCGCCCCAGCGCCGTCAGCAGTGCGGTCCCTCGCTCTTCCCCGTGTAAACTGATGAAGTGGCGACATAAAAAAAATCTACTCACTGACTGTAGCTCGTGCTGTTCACTCGCACTAGTGTGGACCCCCGTGGGTAACGGACCGGTCGTTCAGCGCGTCAGTCACGTGTACGACAGACAATCATTACAAACAGATAACACACCCACTTGTGCACACGCCGTCATGACTCACACACTCTGTGTGCAATGGACCGGTCATTCAGTGCATTTATCCAGTCTTGTTGACATGCTGGGCTGCGTGTGTGCGCACACTGCAGTGACGCGCGTTGCCTGGAGACATTTCTGCGCTTAACCGCAGATTCTAAAACCCCCACGAATAACCTATCGTGGTCATAAATAATTGCGATGATTGAAAAAACAGTTAATCGTGACATCCCTACTCCACAGCTTCAGTGAGACGTTCATTATTGCCATTACTATTATATTACTGTGTACTTTTCCTCTTTTTTTTGTCTCAGCGCAGAAACTAAAATGGGAAAACGGGTCTGTTTCCCATTTCATAGCACTTTATTAAACAAAAACTTTGACATAACGTTGCTTCAAAGCGGCAGATTAGATAAATGATGATCAGCGTTTGGTTATCTGCTCTCTAACAGTTTCAGGTTCTGTTGACGGCTCACTATGTTAGTCAATGCTAAGAATTACCCTAAATTTAACAACGCAAGATCTTTTAGCCTTGGTGTCCATTTGATTGTATTCATATTGAAATAAATCTTCCCATGACTTCAGCTTGTCAAATATTTTACTCTGCTTGGAACAATGTACTTTATGAATACATAAAGTACTATAGTTCAGGAATGGTAGCAAATTGAATGTGTATTGTTTTAAGTGTCACAGTGGGTATGTGGCTGTGCAGGACAATATTCTGTGGCGCGAGACGACTAGAAGGAAGCCTCAAGTCGAACAAAAATATTGTATGTAAAGAGGCCATAACCCCATCTGCATATTTACTTTGTGTCTTCTTAAGTATTAATTTCCTCATATATACTGTTTAGAGTTCAAGCCAGTAGCTGTATTGGCCGATAGTCACGTGATATTCCCCAATATTGTGCTCAGGAAAGAAAAGGGTTAACAGAAATGCAGGAAGAAAACAGTTCCAGGTTTGAACTGGATAAGAGTCCCCCTCTGGCCGCTCGGCAGTTTGATTAATGGCCACTCCATAGGTACTGCACTTCTGGGCCCAGTAAAAATGTTCCAATAGAGCGCCAATGATTTTTTTTGTTTCATTAAACTGTTCGCGTTTGGCAGATGGAGACCTACATCTTTCACAAATGTTGCATTTTGGAGAGCTTCCATAAACAACATAAACTGTCATTGTGCTGACGTGGTGCATGTCTCTGATGTCACACAGTGGGTGGGGCTAGCCCATATTATACTTAAGATAGAGGTAGGGTTGCTTTGATCAGGATATTTGAGGCCGATCACAGATACCGATCATCTGAAATTATTATCTGCCGATACCGATCACATTGACTTAATAATACATCTTTTTTTATATTCAATATACCTAATTTATTTGCAAAAAGGCTGTTGATAATATGAAGTTCAACCAACTCTCTCTGGTTTATTGGCTCAACAGCGTTTTCTTGGCAATTTTAGCTACTAATGTGCTTCTGCTCATCTTGTAATGTGCTTCTGTTCATCATGTCCGTGTCATGCAGTGGTGCATCTGGCGCAGTGGATATTGGAGAAAGCTTCATTCTCAGAGTAGTTTTAACAGTTTGAGGGAAGAAAAGGTGCAGAAGAAGGCAGCGGGGACGACTTATGTGTTGTGCCACTTTCAAACGCAACTTTGACAAAACGATGATCTTTGCATCTTCACTTTCCACATGCAGCCATTTGGCAACTGTACAGCTTCAAAAAGCACATTTTCTCAACAAAATAACGACACGACAACTTTGTATGTTGTAAAGTGTAATTTTGGCCATGATCAGGTAAAGGTAAGGTAAAACATTTAAATGGAGATATTTGCTTTTGCTCCTCCAACATTTTAAACCCACTAGCTCATTATTCTCCAAAGTCCAGGAAGCTCCACACGCCGCTGTCTGCTGCTTCTGTGCTGACACTGCAGGGGAGCTGAATTCACACATCTGAGCACTACTATACCTGCTTTGTATGAGCATTTAATTAATTAATCAATCAAACTTTATTTATAAAGCTTTTCATACAAAAAATATGTAACACAAAGTTCAGTTCATTAACAATATCCCCACATCCCACCCTCCCCACAACCGCCTGACCCAAAACGTCCCGTCCACAGACACACACACACACACACACACACACACACACACACACACGATGCTGAGTACAGATAAATCAGTTGAGAAAGCACCATCAGAGGAGCTGTCTGCACTGGACAACGACATAGGGCCCAGAGGAGAAAGATTTAAATAGACAAAGTTGACACAATTCCGCATTTGCCTTTTAGAATCACTAAGGAGATTCTGCATCAGGTCCGACCTACAGAAAGCACACAGAGACTGTGAAAATAAACATTATGGTATTAATTTTAGGTGTCATGATACAAAATGTTTTGTATGTTAAGCTGCAAAATGATTACAATCTGACTGCTATTTACTGAGAAACGCGACTAATGAATAAAAAAGTGCCTAAGTGCAGCGGTGCAGATAAACCACGGAAACAACGGCCCAACTTGTCATGCTATGAAATGATCATTTCTTGGCTCAACCCACACCACAAGCCACTGCCCGCAAGATCAGTCTGATGTCTGTTTTATTCTGATTTATTTAGATAGAAGTCCAGTGTTGACTGATGAGAGAGTTTGCTTTGCAACACTTAACTTTTCTACTCTTTAGAGCTACGAGAGGAATGTAAAGGTGCATGTAACATCAATCGGCCAATCACATCGCGGCATAGTTTGCGTGCAGAGGAAAGTCGGAGTCCAGTTTGTGATGTTCTGATCAGAACAAAATCAGAATTCTGCTCCACATCTGAAAGTTTATTGGTGACCCTTGCTCTAGTATGTGACCAGCTTCATTACATTTAACGGTAGATTAGAGATTCGAAATTCTCTCTCTTTTGTTTCTTGTGATTATATTGTGATTTGTTGACTGAATAATATTGACAACTCTATTTCTCATTCAGCAGTTCATAAATAAATCATCTTTTTTTTTTCTTCGTGTACCCGTGGGCTTTATTGACAGGAAAGTGTGAAATGGGGGATGAGTGAGAGAAGGGAGGACATGCAGTAAATGTTGGAGTTGGGAATCAAAATCAATATAATATTGGAGCATCTTCAGTTATGTATAACGCTGAGTACTTTACATCTATAAGGTCATTTTAGTTTATAAAGTGTTGAATGTATAATGTAAAGTGAGTGTTCATATCTGTAAGGAACATGTGGTTTTCTGTTGGTAAAGCTTCCTTAAATGTAATGTGTCCTAATGGTTCCCCAATGACCTGGCAGGGGCCCAGGATGTAGGTTACTCAATAATTTAGAAGGTTGTGGCCTAGTGGTTTGTTCAGACCATATATCTGTTACTCACATACTCACACACTGCATATGCCAGACAACATTGTGCACCTCATTCTCTTGGTTTGGAGACATGTTATTCTTCCAATCAAATCAGCTATTATAAAAAAAGATGCATTTCGTCTCGATACAACACTCGTTTGAACTAGTACGTTTTACTGCTAATTTAACTCCACTGATTTTATTTATTTATTGCTGTCCTCTGCTTTACAATACAATATACTATATTGTCCCCTTGGGGAAATTTGTCGTGGACTTGTGCTGTAGTGCGTACAGTTAAAAACAACACAATACAAATTTTACAACCACAATCACAGCAAAACAAAAGGTCATTCTCTGAGTGGAGGACATGGGAAGGGTCAGACACTATGCTCTGAGCAGTCTCGCACAGAGAGATCACAAAAATAAAGCATTGTTACTTCCTATATACTGTAAAATGGGCAGTTACGGTCCAGTGATTGACTATTTACCCAATAAATCAGTCCGTTAATCCACAGAGTGCCTTGCCTCTCCATAGACGAGTCCAGGGAAAGCATCCGGCAGCAAATCTCACACTTGGCCCAGGACCTGAAACCTCTCAGAGCCGTGGACTGCAGGCTCTCTCGCCCCTTCTCTGCCTTTTCACATTGTTCTCATTGTTAGATTGGCCTCACAGTCATTGCGTTAATTATTTCATCCGATTATCCTAATTTACTAAAGATCTGTTACCAAATTGTACCTTTACCTGCACCGAATGATAATTATGTGATGACAATGATGACTGCATCTGCTCAGTAAGGCTGTTAGAAGTGGCTGGCTGGATGAAAGTCAATTTTGAAAATGACAAATACATTTTTGTTAGTTTGTTTTTTAAATAATTACAATATTTTCTTGGGTCTGTCACACAATAACAAATTGGGAAATATTGATACAGAAAATATCAAAATAAACTTCTTTGCAACTGAAGCACTAGCCGTAAAACGGAACAATCCCCAAAAATCCTTTTTAGTACAGTGGTGTATTAGTCGCCAAGGAGCGCTGATGATTGGGCTGTTGCTGGAAAATTATTATTTAGGATTATTTGAATAACGGATCACATAATGTTGTATAATTATGTACCGTATTTTGCGGACTATTAGCCGCTACTTTTGTCAGATGTTTTGAGCCATGCGGCTTATTTAGAGGCTGCGGCTTTTCTGTGGTTTTTTTCTTTCACCGCTAGGGGCGAACTACTTTCACCGCTAGGGGCGAACTAACCGGAATTAGAATCAAAACTACAGAAAAGTTTAAGCAAAGAAGCAGATGTTGCTTTTTTATTCAGCTAGCAAATAGAACACGGACGACAAATTACCAACTATAAATTATTTTCAAATTCTTGCCCCATCATTATGGAACCCAAACGAAGAAGTTCGTATGAAGCAAGTTTTAAGCTGAAGGCCATCGATCTTGCTAGGAAACCGCGCGGCTGCACGCAAGCTTAACATCAATGAATGTACGGTGAGACGCTGGGGACAGCTGGACGAGCTCATGCGATGCCAAAAGTCAAGGAAAGAGTTCTGCGGCTTATACAAAAGGTGCGGCCTATGTATTGTTTTATTATCGTTTTTTTAAAAATAGAGCAAATGCGGCTTATATAGGGGAGCGGCTAAAAGTCCGGAAAAATACGGTACTTTTAATTTTATTTCTGAGAAACAACTGTCTAAACCAGGGGTCTCCAATTATATTTTCCAGGGGGCCAGATTTTTCAAAGGGCTAAATTCTGGGGGCCGGACTACAAAATTCCACCACGATTTTATGTTCTATCCCTATAAGATCCACAAACAACTCAGTGGCACAATTCAACAACAGAAATCAACATAGAACTTCACTTTGAGAAAAGTAAAAACATCACAATATTACATGACTAAAAACAAGACCAAAGCACTAAAACCCAGGCAACGCAAACCCAGTGTTTACCAGAAACTTGACTTGACTGGTGCAAAGTAGACCTGGGATAAGAGCAGGTTTAAACCAAAACTAAACAAACCATATCTACCAGAAAAGCATGGATAAACTATAAAGCGGGACCAAAGCGGGACCAAAGCGGGACCAAAGCGGGACCAAAGCGGGACCAAAGGGACCAAAGCGGGACCAAAGCGGGACCAAACGGGACCAAAGCGGGACCAAAGCGGGACCAAAGCGGGACCAAAACAAATTTGTTCAAATTATATTAAAATGTAGTAGCCTACAGTAGCTGCCAAAAAAAAGCTCACTTTGCATTTAGTTCATCAGAGCAAACGCAGCTGTCACTAGGCAACATGTACAGTATCATGCATGTTTTTGGAGTTCTCTGACCTGAAGCAGTCTATTGAAAATAGCCCAGACTGAGCACTGAAATATATGCAACGTAATGAAATGGACAACGGGAAAAACTTCCTTAAAGCACTAAACGGGTGACAACGGATCTGCACCTGAGAAATAATGTATTTTTATCTTTCCTTCGCTTCCATAGTCACGTTAAGATGTAAAATGCTGTATGTTTTATTACAATTCAACATATTCACAGAGAAATTAGTGTATGAATTTAGACGCGCCTAAAAGAAAAGTGCACATGTCCAGGAACGAGACAGAGGTCCACCTTTCATAACCCGACCCGTGAAGCAACACGCACATCACGCACAGCGGTCTGACGTACCTTACACTCACGCAGACCTTTCAATCCAACGAGGACGCCCGGAAAGCACACTGTCCTCCGGTGCCACGGCGTGTAAAGTTCCTCGTTGACTTCCAAACATGTGGAGCACACGGTCCTTACGCATGTTACATTTACACCAAATCATCAATGAAGCTGTTATTTACTGTGTCTGCAGCATCACACGTTTGTGCTTTGACAGAGCAGCGTTTCAGAGGAACCGGGGCTCTGGCCCGCCAAGACCAGCGGCAGAGCTGCAGCAGAGCTGCAGCAAAGCAGCGCAGAGCGCTACGGATGTGCCGCATTATATTTTTAATTATGGGAAACTGTGCCTCGGGCTGGACCAAATTGCTTCGGGGTCCGGACCTGGCCCGCGGGCCGCCTATTGAAGACCCCTGGTATTGCCGTTTTCCCTGTATACTGCTTTACACATAGAATTTCTTCAGACGTTTTGCTTTGGTAGCCAAGCGTTCATTGTGTTGCAATATCACATGTGCGTGGGCTTGTGTGTGTGTGTGTGTGTGTGTGTTGACTAAACTACTTGCTTGGCAAAACTTTGGCCATTATTTACACAACTTTCTCTTGCCTACAATAACTCAAGTGCAGTATATGCAGTAATCCACATGACCTTGTCTTTTACATCCCATCGCTTATACTGCATGTTTGTAGTACAAGAGGTTAAGCTGTAAATCCGCCTCATTTTTTGTATTATGTCGTTTATCGAAACTTTATGTCCTTGAATGTCCCATGAATTCATGGTCAGTTCAGTGAAGATGTTTTAATTTTCTTTGGAATTCCAGGCAAAGCAATAACAACTCCGTAGACACAAGCAGTTAGCATGCCCTCCGCCAGAAAGGTTATATACTAGCACAAGTAGTATATAGTTTATTTTAAGTATTGACTGAACAATTCACATTTAGCTTGAAATGTAGCAGCACATGATTTTGTTTTATTTCTGTCCTAAGCTAATGTAATACTTGAGCGACGTCGCAGTATCAGCCTTCAACCACATGTTCACCAGTGCATGTTCAGCTGTGTAACATTAATCTAAGTGTATTATGTATGAAACCCCTCAGTCACTGTCCCAGAGCGATGCCCTTCACCTGCATCTGTGCCACAGCAGATGGGAGCACTGGGAGGTTAAAAAGTACCATTCCCCGATAGAACACCACTGTGGGACGTCATGTCACAGCTAATCATCTTCAGTGCCGTCCTCTGCCCTCTCCTACACAACCGTTTTCCCTTTCTGTCTTTCTTTTGGGTCACAGAGTAGGTAATGTGTTCATGTTTGAGGTTTAGTTTCACTGTAGGATCTTTCCCTTTTGAGTCCAGCAAGTGTCCAGAGCAGTGCTGGGACTGGTTTCTATTTTTAGTTATAGGCCCTTTACATCTTAAAATCTCTGTTGGTGTTATTCCAGGTCAGTATAGCACATAGAGAAACAACATATCAGTAAAATTGCTGCCTGCTTGCGTTCTGTGCCGCTTTTAGGTTAAAAAGATTGTTTTTTGCTGTTTGTTTGTCTTCTGGCTTTTTGGTGTAGCAGGGATGAGTGAACAGATTTGTGAAGATGAACTTCTTGAACCACTTACAAACCACAAATGCCTTTGTCTTTGTAAACACCGGATTAAGACCATGAAACATTCTTTCTTCTTCAATAATTGTATCTTATTAACATTACTGAAACTTAACTATTTGTTCCTCTTCATAACTTGATTATAATGTCACCAATAACTCTGATGTAATGAGACTAACCGGCAAATAATGTGTCTTTTCCGGTACTATAAACCCAAATGTCTGGCCACATAGCTTTGTTCATTTACTTTTCCTTTCGATATTAGGTTAGGATGAGCAAGAACTCACTACAATACAAATATTAAGATTGAACCGTCTTGTATCTCTCTTTCTGACATTCTTTGACAAGTAAAACATTTAAAATCCCTGTCTACGTTTCATCTTTGACACATGGCTTGCCCTCGTGTCTCTTAAAACAGTCCCTCTCCCAGATCCACGTGGTTCAGAACAGGCACATCAAAGCACTTCCAGCAGAGGACCGGTGAAGTGTTGTGGGTTTTAAGGGAAAGTCGCTCCTCTCTTCACTGCAGTGCCTCTGCGTTGGAGGGCTGTCGGTGAGCAGTGCAGGTGCTGGCATGTCCGCGCTTTTGCCTAATCCTCATGGGAGCAGAAATAAGCTGCGCTGCTCGGCTGTCTTACATAACCACAGTGCCGCGAGTGGAGAGAGGCGTGACGGATTCAAAGAGAGGGTACCACTGATTATGAGGTTATGAGAAAATGCTGCATATAGGAAATGTATTTTCTCTCTGCGCGCTCAGTCTTTGAACTCGATTTGGTCTCACAGCGTCGGGCATAATATTAATCACATACAGACCCACCTACTTCCCCCCCCCCCCATACATACAGACCCACCTACCTCATATCGAACCAACTTCCCCCCCCCCCCATTTTTAGTACTTTAGAGAGTTCGCGACTTCTGCTGATGCGGCCTCACACGCTGCACTTTTGGAGATTCTCTGATCCGATCCCCGTCACAATTTGCCATTTGTCAAACTTCCTTTAAATCCTTGCGTTTAGTCCAATTTCACAGCATATGAAATGGAGAAGTCACCATGTGCCAGGAAGAGCTGAAAGTCATGGCAAAGCATAATGCAAATGAATGCGCCTTGAAAACAGGTGATTTGAATGTCAAATGTTACCTCGTTTATCATTTTGCCACTTGTATGTTTGAAATAAACGGCATCATTCAATCTTTTGTATTTCTAATGCTTCTGACAGTTCTGACTCCATAAGTTCATAATGATCAATGTCTCAAATAGGGCTGCAACTAATTATTATTTTAGAAGTTGACTTGTCAGTTCTACATTTAAACATATTATCAACCAAATAAAAGTTGGGAAAAGGTGACTGAAGGTCTAAATAAAGAATGTGTAATCCAGAAATTGTTAATTCTTGTTTAGTCTAGACAATTATCAAAAAACGACTACTTATAAATTTTTCAATTAGTTGACTAGTCACTATTAATCGATTAATCTTTGCAGCCCTAGTCTCAAATCATGCAAAGAGATTTAACGTTAGAAGGAGTTAAATCGTTCTGAGGTCAAATAGTGTGCCAGGGAGATAAAGGAGATATTTTTGAAATGGGTTGTGCCACAAAAGCTTAAATTACTAAACTTATAACATCACAAGTAACTCAAGCACACATGACCCACTTTCCGAAGCTGTGACATTTAGCGCCACTGCTCAGAGCAATGAGCTAATATCATCAAAATTATCCTTCTATCTAATGGTTTGCTTTCATGTGGAATAATCGCTCTGCAAATTTCTCTGCCATTCTAAACAGACCAAACGTGATGACCTACCATCGCCAGTGGGCAGTCTTTACACAGCTCATGTCTTGCCTTTAATTGAAACGCATCCATTTTGCGGCTGGCCAATTCATCCTACCTACTACTACTAATACATACAGTATGTTATAGTGCCTAATGTTTTGTTGGCAACGGTCAATAAGCTTCCTATCAAGACAGTACAATTTGATGCTGTCTGAATAACATAATAAATAGGGCAGCCGTTCTTAATGGTTTATTAATTATGTATTATTTATTTATCTAACTTATTGCATATTACAACATTAACAAGAATCCCCTTTGTCTACCCGCAGGCTTTTGATGCTTGGCACATTTTTATTTTAAAAATGTTTTTCAGTTCTATTTGGTATCTTCTTTGCTGCAAGGCTTTGTACTTTCCCTCACTTTATATTTGTGCTTTCTCTGCTTGGCTCGCTTTAGAAATTGCAGCCGACGTGTTTTTGCAGAGCACCTCTGGAGATTGTGTTCTTCATGCTCTCCCAGTTAACGAGCTATGGATGGATGTACGCTTGACTGCTGCGTCGTGTGCGTCTTCATGTCTTTTTAGAGCCTCTTTTACTCTAAAGGCTAAAACCGTTTTCTGAAATAAGTTCATACAACAAAGACGACAAGTAAGGAGGCAGAAGGTGTAAAGTCAGAAATTTGAAGTACTGCAAATGTAATGTTTTTTCAATTGAAGGTTTAGGTTATTCATAGTGACATTACTGCTATAATAATCATTTGTATGGTGCTTTACCAGACTTATAAGCCTGTAATTCTCCTTTTACTTTACACCCTGGTGATATACTGCCTTGGGGTAGATGGTCTGAATCAAGGCCACTCTGACTCATGCACAAGGTGAGTGTCTTACTCTCTGAACCGCTCCACAAAATGTTCCTCAAAAGTGTTCATTGATGATTCTGTGTGATTATGTTTATCATACAATAAATAGTTGTCTTCATTCCAAAGGGACTTTCTAAGTGTTATTTTTATGAGCGCCTCTTTTCCGCTTCACACTCTCTGTCTTGCTCCATGGGAGGTGTAAACATGTTAATGACAGTCATTTAGTGCCGATTTTCTTTAATGTTTCCTCCAGGCAGCCATTATAGTTTCATTACAGCCTCCTATTGCACAAGCCTGTTACAGTGCTGCACTTCTCCTATTACTTTTATGTCGCTCTCTGATTGAACCGCTATAGTCTTTTCTCAACACCTAGTTCAGCTGTTTTTGGGGAAACTAAAGACATCATGGTTTGATTTTGATGAAAGGAGGATTATTTTATTTTGTTTTGAATTTTTTTTCCCGGAGCATTTAATTAGGACCTCTTCTGTAAAGATTCTACATCGAGAGTGTGGTTATCAGAAGTATAGTTAGTAGATATTAATACATTTACAACTGTATTGAAACCAAAAAAAATCACAATAACAGGAGAAAATTTGACCTTTGCTGAACAGTTATTAGAAATTAATAACTAGAATTACACTAGAATAAGACCACAATGTTTGATAAAGAAAGTACTATTATTTTGTGTTGAAATGTTTAAAACCTTGTCCCAAAAAGATAATTTTTATTATCTTTATGGTATCGAAAACCGTATCAAAAGTATCAAAATTGAGTTTCGTGACATAGAAACCCCAAAAGACTTTGATGTGACAAAAGATTTTGCAAAGTATTTGGCTGCATCATGAACGTTAAAAACATCATTCTCTAACTGTTAACGCGAGATGTTTATACCTGAAGGCGTTGACCTCGCTGCTAAAGCATGTCTGATTGACCGTGCATCAGTCCCCAGTCTGGAGTGCCAGGCTGCGGTCTTGCATGTGTCGTAAAGCCTCTGACATTTACCAAATGAGACCCAGGGGTGATTCATGCACTGTGAAGTTGAGAAGGACCGTGGCTCGCAAATCACCTTTTACTACGGCAACACACACACAGTAGCGCGGAGAGACGCAGGGCAATATAAGGCACCCTATCTTTTTGATGTCGTAGTAAATTCCAGTTGGTTACGTTGACAGGGAAGCTCTTTTCCTACAGGCTTTTGGACTATGGGCGTCTAGAGTTATGTCCACGCCCCCCTTTACTGGAGGTCAGCTGGAGTACATGGCTTAAGGTCAAAGGTTATTTAGAGGTCATTGAGTCATTATTGCCTTGAACTGGCGACAAAGTTCAAACTTGTTTACCTTTTAGAGCTGCAACTAACGATTATGTCAGTAGTCGACTAGTCAAACTATTATTTCTTTTACATAGAGACTTTTTAAATACATCTTTAACCAAATAAAGGTTGAAATATGGTGACGGAAAGCTTCTAGATTCTAAAGTGTATTGTCGATACGTTGACATTTTAATTTAATTATGTCAAGCTCTTCGTAATAAATTCTTTTTGTATGTGTTTTAGAGTCTGTGTAGTCTTGATAATGATTTAGATTATCAAAATGCGACTGATCATTTTTATTGTCACCATTAGCCGATTACTTGCTGCAGCCCTATTTTAAAGTTCTCCCATTTAGTGACATTTCTGCTTGATTATAAGACGGCTTATAAAACAAACCTGGTGCTTGTACTTTACATTGTATAAAAGCTACACTAAATGGCGACATTATTGTTGTGCCTTGAAGCTGGTGGTAGAAATAATTTTATTTGCCACGACAACAAAGCGGAACTAATATGGATACAAATAGAAGAGGAGTCATAGAAAATGTGCTTTTGGGGAAAATATGTAGTATGAAATTAAATTATAGTCTGTAAAATGCCACCAGTTCATTGTGACAGTCTAACAACAGTTTTTTGTGTCATGTTGCTCGTTTTGGAAGACTCTTTGTGCACTTGAGGATAAGCAATACCTACATTTTTATTCTGTTTATGGTGGAGAATTCTCCTTTATAGCAAACATTTGCATTTATGACCAATGCACACTTGAAGCCTTCCCCATAATAATGACAATTGTAGGACAAATTTGGCAAGAAAGTTGAAAACCTGTTTGAGCGTTTGGGATTAGGAAGCGTCTCAGTAGAATTAGATAATTGGTGGTCCAGATAATCACAGTGCTTCCATTTTCCATTTTTTCCACCCTCTACATTTTTGTCCATGGATTTTCCTCTGCTGTCTCGTCCCTTTTTGTCCATATTTTCCTGGGTTTGGCTGAAGAGCAGGAATAATTGAAACAGTCCGTGCGCAGCTGACTTCTCTTCACTTTTATAATGGCTTATGGCACGCAGCTGATGCACATTCAGGACTAGTGCTGCCGCTCGGCGCCCAGTTCCGCCACTTGAGCCATTTCAGAGCTCTTCTCTTCTTCATCCCCCTCTCTCCTTCCTTCCCCTCTGCTCAGCCAACGCACTTAATAAACCTAATCTCCCATAGTTTGTAGCATTGTACCAGCAGCGTCTTGCTTGAGACATCACGTCTCTTAAAGACATGACTTGGAACTCGCACAAGTCTTCATCTGGAGTGGTGGAAGTGGTACTTAAATTCTGTTAAGTAAAAGTACAGATAAAGGAGCAAAAAATGTATCCAAGTAAAAGTATATAAAAATAGAATGAAGTACATTTTTACTTTTAGAATAAAAAGTAAAAGTATTTCTCTCAGATTTTTGGTAGCTATTAAAGAGTGAAATGTGGTGATGTGATACATTTCTCAATGTTTGTAGATATTTTATATGTATATTTTTGTTTGCTCAAAACCAAGACTAACGCAAAACCTTTATGCAGGATGTCATCATAAACATGCTTCAAACCATACAGAAACGTACATTTTAATTTTTAGTCCCGTACAAAAAAATTGTGGCGTGGAAAGTACAGAATTAAAGTAAAACAACAAATTGTAAGTAAAGTACTTTTGTACTTTGCTACTTACAGTAATTCCACCTGTTCATCTGCAGCGTTTTTCCCTTTAATTCTTAAGATTCTTAAGAGTATTTGGTATTCGGCATATCCTGAGAACGCATTCAGTACATCGGGAAAGTATTCATACTTTATATACATACACACTTTTCCCACATTTTGTTACAGCCTTATTCCAAAATGGATTTAATTCATTATTTGCCTCAAACTACAAACGGGACCCGAAAATGACGACATGAAAGAAGGTTGTTTGAATTCTTTGCAAATTCATAAAAACTCTTTAAAAAAAAAACAAAAAGAGCACATTTACACAATTATTCACAGCCTTTACTCAATACTTTGCTGAAGCATCTTTGGCACTAATTACAGCCTCAAGTCTTTTTGAGTATAATTATACAAGCTTGCTACTCCTTGTTATGCCCAGTTTCTCCCATTTTACTTTGCATAACCTCCCAACCCCAATAAGGTTGACTGGTGAGCTTCGGTTCAGATCTCGACAGAGATGGGTTCAAGTCTGGGCTCTGACTGGGCCACTCAAGGACATTCAGAGAGTTGTCCTGTAGCCACTCCTTTGTTCTCCTGGCTGTGTGCTTAGGGCGTTGTCTTGTTGGAAGATGAACCTTTATCCCAGTCTGAGGTCCAGAGCGCTCTGAAGCAGGTTTTCATCAAGGATGTCTCTGTACACTGCAGCATTCATCTTTCCGTTGATCCTGACTTGTCTCTAAGTTCTTGTCGCTGAAAAGCATCCCCACAGCATGATGCTGCACCACCAGGGTTCACTGATGGAACTGGTCCGGTGATGAGCAGTGCCTGGTTTACTCCAGACTTGACGCTTGCTATTCAAGCCAAGGAGTTCAATCTTTGTTTCATCAGACCAGAGAATATTGTTTCTCATGGTCTGAGAGTCTTTCAGGGGCCTTTTTACAAACACACAGGTCTGATTGGTGGAGTGCAGAGATGGCTGTTCTTCTGGAAGGTTCTCCTCTCCACAGAGAAACGCCAGAGATCTGTCAGAGTTAACATCTGTCAGAGTTCACCTCCCTTACTAAGACCCTTCTCCTCCGATTGCTCAGAGGAACCTTCAATTCTGCAGAAATGTTTCTGTCCCTTCCCAGATATTTGCCTTGATACAATTCTGTCTGAGGTCTACAGACAATTTCTTGGACTTCATGGCCTGGTTGTGTGCTTTTCCAAATCATGTCCAATCAACTGAATTTACCACAGATGGACTCAAATCAAATTGTAGAAGCATCTCAGGGACAATCAGTGGAAAAAAGATGTGCCAGAGCATAATTTTGAGTGTCATGGCAAATACTTTGGATACTTCTGTACATGTACTTTTTTTGGTTTTTATTTTTAATACATTTGCAAATAATTCTAACAACCTTCTTTCAAGTTGTCATTGTGGAGTATTATTTGTAGAATTTTAAGGCAAATAATGACGGTAGTTTAAATCCTTTTTGGAACGAGGCTGTAACATGTTGAAAAAGTGAAGCGCTGTGAATACATTCCGAATGCACTGTATACAGCACAACATACATGAATAACTAGAAAGTATTGACAGAAAATCCATGAGGTTTTGAATTAATAAACGCCATAGTGCCTCAAGGCATATTTGTGATTCAGTGGAGAACTGCTAGTGGTAATATAAAAGAAGAATCTGCCCTTTTTAAATGTGCCTTAGCAAGAGGCCAGTTTCTGTACTATGCCACAATAAAGAAAATAATATTGCACGCTTTATCACCAATTAAATATATTTTACTCTTTTCATGCTGCCCTCGATGTGCACTGCAGCTGAAGTTGTCTATCATTTGATTGACATGTGAGATTTGAGATGGTACACCTGCTGCCTTTTTCATTCACAGGTTTTGCTCAGTGTAGTGTAATGTCCAGTCTCCTTCTGCTGTTTGTCCCATCTCCCCGAGGGCCCCGTGTTCATTGTTGAAAGGAGGGCAGACAAGACTGAGGCCTGACATTTGAGGCTGGGCCGTAAGTGTGGCGACTGGAGCGAAGCAGACACACAGATAACGGTAGCAGCAGGACATGACTGCTTTACTAATGAGAGATCTTTCACCTCTTGTACAGCAAAGTTAAAGCTCACCCCGTTCCTCCCGGAGTTGGCGTTTTATATCAGATTTTTGTAAAAGTATGACTGTGGAGTTCCTGAAGTGCACCAATTCCTTGTTGTCAAGCTGGTGTTTTCTTTCAACTGTGAAGGTAGATTTCCCTCTGGAGGTTAACTGTTCACAGTCTAAATGGCTTGTTTTGTTTTGTTGTTTTTGAAGTTGTTGCTGATATTTGTTATGGGTGTAAATTTGTTCATTTACAGTTTTAAATATTGTTTTGTTTTTTATTTGCAATGAAATTGGCAATGACGCTAAAGAGGAGTGTGATATGTTTTGTTATAACTTTTTCTGAAGGTAAAGGATAACTACATATGTCCTTCAATGTGTGGGCCTTGCCATGGATTTTAAAATAATAATGATATTGGCAAGTATCTGTTGCTAGCCACAACGGCAAGACAAACATCAGTTCTGTATTGAACCAAAACAATGAAAAAGAACAGAGCTGACTGAGCCTCGGAATCAGGACCGTAATTTGTCAGTTTGCTGCCAATCTAAAATAAGTACACGTCATAACAAGTGTAGTAGTCTGCTTCTAGTGTCATCGGACTTCAGCGGGGATCCGACTACACACGCAATTCTCAAGATTTGGGCAATATTGACAAAAATGTCGGCTGCAGACTTCCATCTCTGCAGGACCTGTACGTCTCCAGGGCTCTGGGACGAGCAGTCAGATCACAGCTGACCCTTCTCAACCTGGATGTGGCTATTTGACCCACTCCCCTCAGACTGGAGGCTACGGTCCATCCGGACCAGAACCTCCCGCCACAAGAACAGTTTCTTTCCCTCTGCTGTTGGACTCATGAACAATTCTTAAACACCTGTCACTTTAACTACAATTTAATGAATCCCTCACTGAACTGTCACTTTCTGCACTACATCTGTAAATTTAACTGTACATTTTTGTGTACATAGTCTATTTTTATCTTACACTATAGTAATTTTTAATTGTTTCCTAATGCGTCCCCTTTTGATTTCATATATGTTTCATTTATGTTGTTTTTATTATTGATGTGTGTTTTATGTTGCACCTTAATGCCGAGACAAGCTCCTATGTTTGTGAATTTTGTTCATTAACAATGGCAATAAACCTTTTCTGATTCTGATATCCCGGAAAAAGTAGTCTGACAATATTACGTAAATCCTACAGAAATGTGTTAAAGCATGTCTTTAAATGTATTAGTTGAGGTTTAATTATCAGACAAATGTGAAATGTCGGTATCATAAAAGTGCAGAAATGTCCCCTTACAACATAACCTTATTCATTTTTATTTTTACTCAGCTCTTTTGAAGCATTTGCTTTCACCATAAAAGATAAACTCAATATTCAGAGTGCATATGTTGCGTTTTCTGCAGCGCCTTATGCATTTGCAGACATAATAAACTGAATAAACTGATACACACACGCGCAGACCATTGTGTCTGACCTTAAATGATCTCACAGTTGTATGGTTTGCCTGGAATTAACCACCATCTTGTGAATCTTCGTAACATAGCCTTTTTATAGAGATATATGGTGCGACAGTATAGTCTAATTACGGACCAGTGGCACGTGCTCGTCTTCCTAAGCAAGACGCCACATCATTAAATCTCCTCAGCAGGCTTTTTTCTTAAGGATTGATTTATTTATATTTGTACCTTGTGTTTGAGTGGGTACAAATTTGTGTGTTTCTTCCATGTTTGGGCTTGGGAAGCGTCCCACCTCACTGCTCTGACACTAAGCAGCTTTTGCTTGATCACCATCTGTTCAACCGGTCTCCGTTTGTGCTCTGAAGAAGGCTCAAGCTCCTCCTCACCCACTCAGGCATACACACGGAGAAATACATACACTAATCCTGCGAGGGTAGAGCCCCCGCGCTGTCTGCTGTGGCCAGGGGTGCTGCTTTTTTTAGCTGGGAAGTGGGTGCACAAACATTATGGTTATGGCGGAGGTTGTTTTGGCTCTAATTTGCTGTGGGATGATAATTCACACAAGCTGCAGGTGATGTCTGTGTTGCGTACATTTAGTGCGGGGTTTCTCGCTGTGTTTTATAGGCCGCAGAGATCCGCAAAGGAACTCGATGGAAAACGTGTGGAACAAACCTGCAACAAGGAGCGGTTCTCTAGTTTATTGTTATTGTACGTAAAATGTTATTGTACGTATGAAAACTACTTGGATAGGAATGACACACATGGGCACACAGAGGCTGGGGCAGTGCAGAAAAAATATCTGCAGATTTTTCAATATTGGCCGATCTTTTTTATGGCAATATTGAAACCGGTAATAATTAGGGATGGGATATATCTGTTTCAGCCCAGACCCAATTTAAGCTGTCTCCTATAGTCCCCCTGCTAACATGTAATACCCTTTAAGACCCATGTTGGATGAGTGCCTGCTTGTGCCGTTAAGCCATACCTTTGTAATTGGAACTATATTTTATATCCGTCTGTTGTTTGGCTCTGACCTGCTCCTTGACGCTAAACCCCAACATCCTCACACCATGCATATCTTTCAGGTCTTCATGAGCACATTAAACATTAGCAGAGCACAGGTCAGTTCAAGCCCATTAGCCTCATGCGGTAGATGCAGAAAATGAATCCTTCCTCTGTTTTGTGTTGTCCTGACCCGCTGGCTGTGGAGTCGTACCCTGACCTCCAGCGATCCACCCTGTTTATCCTTCTGTCGGATCATGATAATAAACTCAGTCTAAAGAACCATCATCCACTACTGTGGATGAACTCTTCAACCTAAGAAATGAGAATCCGGGAGCAGCCTGCGCCTTGGTAAATGAAGTGGCCTGCTGTTACAGGGAGAGTAGAGCACCAAAAGCAAGAATAACCCCACGCTCTGACGCTGTGTTCACAGCTCTGCTGCATGCCTCCTGGGTGTACATCTTAGCTTGAACTTTTAAGCTTTAAGTAGTTCAAGGAGGAGCTGCAGGGATGAGAAACAGAAGGGGAATGACTTGATATTTCAGAACTCTTTGATTGATTGTAAGGTGAAATGTTTGCGATCGCAATATCATTATTACATTAGAGATAGTTATAAAGAAATAAACAGAACAAAACAACAAGAGAGTATATAATAGTTTAAAAAAAAAACACAAGCAGACATCAACTAAACACAAATACAAACAAAATAACGGAATAATTGAATTAAAACAAATGTCCCATAGTTGAAGAGTCAAATGAATTTGTCCATTTGCAAATTAAGTCTGAATGTCATTTTTTTCCATTTGTCTGATGTCTGCCATTATTTTAATAATCTTAAATCTTAGAGGCTACAACAAAATCATGAAGACAAGAGGGTGGGAAACTCCCTGTCCAAAGAGTAGCACAGTTCACCTTTTAATCTAAGTCAATATGGTAGTGTCTAGTCTTTTTAAATTATGACTTAGAAAATCCTGGCTGATTCATGGCTGAATGATTAAAATGCCATGTCCAATATGGTTATATTGTAATAGTGCTCATGTTTTTGTGCAGCTCTAATATGCCATCTTCCACAATTGAGAATAATTTGATATTGATTTGGGTCGTCTCCTCAGTCACATCTCGGCCTGACAGCCTCGGAGTGGTAATTAAACGTGTCCTCTTTCTTGCGTGTCCTGCAGGGGCCCGTTCAGCGTGGTGCGGCGATGCATCAACAGAGAGACGGGGCAGCAGTTTGCCGTCAAAATAGTGGACGTGGCCCAGTTCACCTCCAGCCCGGGACTCAGCACAGAGGGTAAGCTGCTGTCTACACGCTTTGATGTTGTTTGTGCTTCGGTCTGCGCTGTTTTCCTGGGCTAGTATTGTCAAGGAGAAGGACGCTGATGAAGGATCGTCCCACAGATGGTGCATGCTTTCAGTAGATACACTGTTTTAAGGTCTAAAACATGAAATGGCAAAGTAAAGCCACTTGAGAAAAAAGGCTAATAGCAATACAAATGATACATAATGTGTTCTTCAATCTCCAATGTATATTTATATATATATATATTCTTATCCATCAGATTGATTTAATTATCCTTGAAAATTAGAGGACCGGATTTCCTGATACAATTATCTCCTCTGTTTATAATTTTATAAGAAACCACATCATTCTTCTTTTCTTTTCTCCTCTTCATTCAAATTCTCAGAACATATTTTAATAGCGTTTTGCCATTCACCTCGTTGCTTTTTAATCACCAAGCTCCAGTACAGTGGGCAAGTTACAATTAGCAGGTCAGGAGTGCTTGTTTGTTTGATTCTAGTTTTGTCTCTAGGTGCAGTAACAATCTTCTGTTTAACTGTGGTCTGTTTGATCAGTGAAGTTATTTCTTAAACCTGGCTTGCAGCGCTCCCTCTCTATCTTCAAACACTAATAAATGTTAAATGGATTATTTTCTTTCTTTCTTTTTTTTGTTTTGTTACAAATGCTTGGTCAAATTTACAGGGTGCAATTATAATCACTGATAGAGTGACTATTAAGGTCATTTACAGACAAGCTGTAAAATGCTGCGCTATATGAGCTCAAGTGAATATGCCCACCAGGTCAATTAAACAAGCGCTCCTCTCATCGCTGTGATATATTTTCCTTTTATTGCTTTGGCTTTAATTACACTGGGGGCGTTTGATTCTCTAACTTGGATAAAATAACCTCCCTGTCTAGACTGACGCTTGATCTCTCAATAATCAGCAGAACAAGATGGATCGCATTTAAGATACTAACTGTGAATGTGGTGAACTTTGCTTGTATTAAAATACCACTAGTAAAATGATTGAGTGTGTTTACAAGTACCCATCATATATAAGGCATTTAATTTATTTGGCAACACATTGTAGGCTCCTCTTTCCATCAAGAGGTTAAACCGAAGCTAAAGCCTTTTAATGAGTTATTTTAGTTATTGTAAATCTACAGCGTTGATTGAAGTGTTAAGCGTTCTTGCTTTAAAGGTGCCTTATGTCATTTTATTGGAGGGTACACTACCTTCTTGTCACCATGGCGATGTGATTTCTTTGCTAGATTGTTCCACAAGTACGACACTAAACGTATTGATCTCGCATTTATTCACTTACAGGCGTTTTATTGCTCAGACATGCCTTGAAAAACACACACACATTCTCAGCTCTCCACAGATCTGACCTGTAACTTGACTTGGTGGCGTTACGTGCTTGCCGTCATGGAGATGGGTAGGTTTAATGCCATACTGCGAGACATTCTAGCAAAGCAGTAAAAGCAAGCAGGTGGTAGACCCCCCACCAGAAAGGTTGCATACATTTACATTTAAGTGCAAGTCTTCCCACAGAAACGGATGAATCAGTGTGTATGACAAACATCCTTTGGGTGTAAGTCTGTCAGAGGTGAGCACTATAGAAGTTTAGATAATATTGTAAATGTTGAGATGAAGTATAGTTAAAAAAAAAATGCTACAAAAAGAGCTGATTAAAAATAAAATACATACAAATAATGGTATATGGTCATATTTCTGCACTTTTGTTAGCATTTGTCTGACAATTAAACCTCAACCAATATGTTTTAACACATGCTTGATGGTTTGACATAATATTGTCTGATTATTATTATTATTATTATTATTGCGATTCTAAAAACAAAAATTGAGTCATTTTCTTCCAATATCGCCCATCCCTAAAGTCTGTTGTCGTTTATGGGGCTGGCTGTGTTCACTTGAGTATGAAGCTTTACTCGGGTCCATTGCACCTCCCTCCTCATTTACACAGGCTCCCACAGTCACTCCCTCCAAGCACCGTTCACATCCGCAATTTCCCTGTAGACCCCGACCGGCTGCTGCCATTGTAGATTTGTTTTTATGTTGCACCTTTTGTTGGCCGAAGAAAGCAAAGCAGTTTCACTTGAGTGGGCAGTTGTAACCTTGCACCACCATAATACAAGTGGCATGCACTCACAGCCCAGACGAGGAGAAGTGGGTCAAACGGTTGGTGTCTTGGCAGGGAACTGGCCGACAGGAGCCTGATACAAAGACGTGTACTGTCCAAAGATGTGTCTGATGAATAGGTCAGGACTCAAAGGGGAGGTGGGGCGTAATCCATCAGCATAATTCAGCAAAAGGCCAGTGCAATATTGGAAAAGAAAGACTGTTAAAACTCTACAGATCAAGCATAGTATTATGACCAATATGTCAAATATTCATCAGCATTTGCATTGTTTTATGCTGAAAGCTTTCTATCAGAACTAGACTTAAAGGGGCACGAAGTAACTTTTCTGTTTCCATGAAGATTTTATTGCTTTGTCTGGAATGTTCCATGATTTGACACCAAGCACATTTATATTGCATTTATTCAATTACAGGTGTTTATAGACCTATAAAACATGCATTTTACTGTGAACAGGCTCTCCTCTTCACAGACCTGGGGCCTCATTTATGAAGCTTGCTTACTCACTACGCAGTGCATAGGCCGCCCTCTGCGCCATACGTGGTATTTATTAGACAAGACAGTAAAGCGTGAAATGGGGCTGAGACTGGGGAAGGACATTGCTGCAAACTGTAATCAGAATCAGAAAGGGGTTTATTGCCATTGTCAATGAACAAACTTCACACACATAGGAACTTGTCTCGGCATGAAGGTGCAACACAAACACTGAGCAATAATAAAACAACATATATTCAATCAAACAAAAGATGTGACACTGCTTGCGGCTGCATGGAGTGTTTCCTCCTCCCTCTTTTTCCCCCCCCGTGTCTGAGTGGTGGAGAGCACACAGAAGTTCAATCAGAATCAAGAGGTTGCATGGCCTGCGCTTGTTGTTGTTGTGTTACTTTTAATGGCGGTTGGCAGCCAACTGAAAAGGTGCATTTGCCGCCACCTACTGTAGTATGTCTTCAAAGTATGTGTTTTATGCTATACCGTAAAAAAAGGAGAAAGGGAGGGGGAGAGAAAGCCTGTGCGCTTCTTGTGGCCATTAGTAACAACCTCCATTATCACTCAAGTGTGACTTGACTTGAATTAGTTGGTCTTAAAATACACAGAAAATGTTTTACATTTTACTTTAACAGAGCACAGCGTGTGACGTCACTTCAGACCCATGAATAAGCAGCGTTCATGTTCTACAATTTGATGATGTCATTATCTTGGTGGGCGGGGGAGAAATTTCTAAAATAGAAATCCATTCATGTTGAACCTTATCATTATTACTTATTTGGCATTGACACCTCAAACTCATATAAATCTTATAAAGTCCTTTCAACTGACAACAATCACAGGTGAATCATGGCACCACTTTCTGAAGCTGTTTTCTATTTCACTTTGGTTTGTTTTCTCGGAGAGGACATTGAACTTTGTGCCAGGTTAGTTTTATGTGGATCAGAGATATGAACCATAAACCAGGTCAACAAATCTACAATCTGACAGTTAAACAGCACATTCAGTCATATCATTTTCTCCTGCTTTGCACAAGCTTAATGTTGTGATGTCACATGACCACAACTTATTTTGAGAATAGTTTTGGAGATTGCTGAATCCAGTTTTCACCATTCGCCCTTGTCAAAGTCCTCCAACCATACATTTGCATATTATTGGGTTTAACTTCATCAAGTTCATTCACTAACTTTCTCCTGGCTCATTCGTAATGCCTGTTGTGCTCTGGACTCATAAAAGCTTCAGCTCTGATTGCTTTTGTGGTTTGTGGCTTTCACTGTAGACGTCGTGCTCTGTGTGTGGCTTTTTGAAAGATGATGTGCCCGTAGGCTTTAATGACAGGAAAGTAGTGTGAAATGGGGGATGAGAGAGAATGGAGGACATACAGCAAATAGTCGGAGTCAGGAATCGAACTCATGACACTGCGGCCGGCTGCACATGGAGCCTGGCAAGCGTGTGCTGTGGCATAACCACTTGATCACTGGGCAGCACGTGTGTGGCTCTTCTACATTAGCTCAGTGCTAGTATCAGTTAACGTGCTGTGGAGAAGCAGCACGAGGAACAGGACCACTGCAGAGAGCACATCTGTCGCACCCACTCTCTCCCTCTGGCATAGATCTTCTTCTGGTCTGTCGCTGTGATATAATTGGAGACCTCGTAGCAAATGCCTGCTTCTGCAGTCAGGTATAATGTCTGTAGAGCACACAACAGAATGAAGTGATATACAAATATAGGTTACTGTAAACAGTAACACAAACTAGTGTGAAGGTATATTCTTGCGTGTAGCTGAAATCATTTCTTCTTGTCATTACTGAGCTTTCCTTGATTTACAAATTAAACATTTGTTCTAAGCTAACTTCATGACTGACGCATGAAATGAATGAATGTCCTGATCCCCATTATGTGTTCATTGATAATGGGTCACGGTGTTCTAGAAAATGGATCAAATCACATTTGTTTTATCAAAATGTGTTAAATTGAATAAATTGAATAGTATCAGCCCAATGTATTCACAGACTGTTCTGTTCTACTACTCTACTACTAATTATTAACTGATTATAGCAACACTATTCAAGCCAAAATACTTTGAGAATAAGATGCAAAAGTTCACAGAGAAGACATATTGGGAAATGTGCACTAGCTGCTTTGAGACCTGCATTAATCCGTGTGAGCCATGAGGCTACCACCATCAGCCTGGTGATGTACTGTAAATAAACAGATGGAAAGAGATGCATTTGGCACAACCACAGTAAATGTATTATCAACGTAAATGGATGCCTGGATTCTCCTCAACAGTAATTTATCATGTCATATGTGCTTTAATGAGGCGAATGGCTTCTATAAACACACTTTTACCTCTGCCAATTCATGCGATTGTGTAATTTAAAAAGTCACATTTTGATTCACATTTTAATAGAGTAATCAAAATGATTAGTGTTTAGATCTGTAACATTGATAAAGGAACCAGAATTCATTTTAAGACACAAGGAGGTCCTTAGTTTTCCATTTCACTTGTTATGAGAGGCACAAAGCAATTAAATACAAATTATATTCTCAACCCATAAATCAACCCAACAGTTTTCTTACTAGCATTACAAAAATATGCAAACTTTCCCATAGGGCTGCAACGATTAATCGAGTAAATCGAATAATTCGATTACAAAAAAGCTTCGATTCTTATTTTATTGCCTCGATGATTAGTTTAATTTACATATTTAATTAAAAACACGCAAATCTGTGGCGCACGGAACGACTTGTGGCGCTTTTGTTTCACACGGAGCTCGTTCTGCTCTGACGAAGGCGCAACAAGGAAGAGAGCGGCGCGTTTTAAACTCACGAGTGTGATTGGGAAGAGTATTGATGAGTGAAGGAGCCATGGATCTATTATAATAATTCCGAGCTGCCACTCTAAAAACCGCATCTAGCTCCGCGCGCCGCCCACCTCAGCCCCTGCGCCTTTGCCACACCACCGCGGACCCCCGCTCTCCCCCACTCAACTACTCTGCTTCCCAGTCACACTCTTACTTTTAAACAGCCAATGCACATGGAAACAGCACGGAGGACCGCTGAAGTGAAATGTTGCTGTTTTGGTGACAAACTCATGTGAAATTAAGAATAAATGTTTTTATTTTGAGCATTTTGTATTTGTTTATTACTATGAACTATAAAGTTTATTTTTTTAATATGCTTTTAAATAGTTTGCTGAATGTGCAAAAATAATCGATTAATTGAATCGATAGATTACTCGATTACTAAAATAATCGATAGCTGCAACCCTACTTTCCCAGCATGCATTGCTTTTTCATCTTCCTTGCATACATTTCTTAGTCTTCTCTAGTATAGGTTCCCTCTCGATAGCACTGTTAATCTTAAAGTTTGTTGCAAAGCATCAGTCTCCGCAGATGACATTAAACGCTGCTCGCTGCAATGCCCTTAAGGTAGCCACTTATCCTGGCTTTAGCGACATAGCTGTATGTTGTAGCCAGCTCCTGTCTCATACAAGTCCTCGGAGGATTAGCTTAATGTTAGCAAGACGGCTCTGAGCAGCACAAGAGGCGCATGGTTTTTACTGTAAGCTTAATTAAATGTCATCGGAGACAAAGCAGAACAATAGCCCACTAACTTAATGTGTGGCTGTGGCTGTGTGCAGATGTAATTACATGCCAACTGTAGCTTATATCATAAACAGAAATGCACAACTCTGTTTTTACTATAGGCTTAAACTTACTTTGGAAATTACTCACTTTACAGACAAATGATTGAAGCTTATCCCTTGGGTCGCACATAACCATGACAATAACATAGTTTTTAACTAAATGTTTTGACAATGCTTGATTACACCACGTTGACATTGTCAAAAGTACAAACCTAAACAAACAATGCGATGCAGACGGGCGTACTTTGGCTTATTTTAGGTGAATCCAGAGTGATACACATGTCAATCTGGTGTGAGCCAGGTTAAAACAATGTTGCGCCATATGTTAATTACAGTTATTACTCAAGCAAAAAGCACAATACTGTTGTGGAAAAATCACTAAAACACAGTGAACGAGAAGTAAGGCAGAATAGAACCCAGCTGTTTTGTCCAAAGGTGAAATCTTCATTTTTTTTAGCTGAAAGTCAAAAATCTCTTTCAAAATCTCTTTCCCTGACAGAGTTGCCTCTCCCTCCCTCACTGACTGACTCTCAAACGAAGGCGAGTCCAGCTTATAAAGGCACAAACAGGTTGGCGGTGTGCACAAGAATATAGTGCGAGAATGTAATGATAGTTAGAGGCCTGTGCTATCTCTGGGTCATAGGTTATCAGACCGCTCACCCAAAGACGTCTACATGCCCCACCATAAGGACGCCCCTCCTAATACTCAACACATTAATTACATATCATAGCAGGGCCGGTGTCTTTCACTCAGGGAGGCTCAACCTGACCAGGGCACAGGACAAAGGTCACTAAGATGACCATGTGAACCAAACATACACCCTAGTAACACACTAGGTTACAACTTTAGCTTTGCATCAACTTAAGAACATGACATTTTCCATTACAATACTCAACCTATAGTTGCGGTTGGAAATGTTGATGCGCAAGTTATTTCAATTCAAGTAAATTCCAAACTTTTTTTTATATAATTACATATTATAACAAGTGGGTGTAATCCCTCATTTGTCCAGGAGTGTTTCATTGTAGAAAAAGATTCAGTTGTAGTCATCTCTGTTTTCGGAAGAAAAAAAAAAACAGTTTCAGCGCTCATCCAAGAGTCATTCAGACTTGTTTCACAGATTGAGAATGACTCTTGGATGAGAGTCGAAACGTTTTGGTCCAAATGACTACAATTGAATCTTTTCTACATAGTATAACAAGATCTCCTTCGGCACATTTCAGGACAAGCATATGTAGTGGTTCAGCCACCCATGAATACTGCTACTTTTCGCTCCCAAGTAATACTCATTTGATTAATAAAAATGCTAAACGTAACCCTTACAATGAATCATATATTATTTTCGTTGGGTATTTCCTCGCTCACAATATATATTTCATAACACTTCAAATGTCTAAATCTTGGTTAATGATCAACTCTTTGGTCTTATTTAACGTTAATTGGACTTCCTGTTTTGCTTGCAGTGTTCTGTCTGTCATCCCTTCCCTGCGGATCCTCCCGGCGTCTGGACCACATTTCTCTTTGCAGCTTCACTACCCGCTACATTAACCTCCTACTCATTAGCGGCTTATTTAAAGAGGCCGATGCTCATTGGCAGGCTGCGGTGTGAAGGCCCAAAATAAGAGTTACTGAATGGCAGTTTTTGGTGATGCCAATTTGCATATGACACTCACTAACGGATGTGGGTTCCTGTCATGGCAGTTCTCTGCAGTGCGACCTGGAGACCTCTCGATCCGACTCAGAGTAGTGAGAGCTAAGCTGCAGAAAACTCTAATGCAGCGCGGATCATCGCAAATGTCGAGAAGTGCTGGAGCTGAGCGCTGAAAGGTTCAAGTGCCCAGGAGAGAGGAAAAGAGCTGTAGACGAGAATTACCTACTACATGACAGATTTATTTAGGCTCAACTTGTATAAACGAGAACCTAATCATCCTGCTGACTACACAGTGTCTCAGTATAATTCCCCCACATATTTTGATATTTTTACAGCTTAAAATGGCAAACTTGATCTCTTTAATAAACACTAAGATTGTTAAGATCCACTCACTTGAATTAACACACTAATACCAACAATAAATGGGGAACAAAAGGCAATTTTTAGTTGTTGAGACGATTTATCGGTTGATGACGTCTTGGTCAACCAAAACTTTTACTAGTCAACAATTTGTTATGGGCATTATAAAGAAAGAGGGCATGAAGTTCGATTGTAGGAGTTTGGGGAGTGAATTGTGACTTTTATCTCCCTTTTTGTGAATGCAGTTTGGCTCCGATGCCTGGTCAGATCATGGAGAAGCTTCACTGCTTTAAGAATTGGCGCTACACCCCCTTAAATTGAACAATCGCTGTAGAGAGCGCGTCTTTAGTCGACAAACAACTTCTTTACCCCACTAGAACCCCTTTTATATTAGCGTCTATCATCTCACCATACCATATTTTTTCCTGTATACACTACAAATAAAGCACTTTACCTTGAATATAAAACGTTTTCTACTCTCTAGGCTATATCGTCAGCAATTAGTTTAACAGCAACTTGTTTTGAGGACCAAGATGTTAACGCAGAATCATTAGTTTATACAGTAAAGTCATAGCTCATTAACTCTTTTTGATGCTTTTATTCCCATTCTTGCTTTCTGTAGATTAAGTTGTACTCCTCAGCTGCACTCGGGCCTGTTGCGTCTCACCACGTTTGCCTCGCTGTGTGTTTTCCAGATTTGAAGAGGGAGGCCAGCATCTGTCACATGCTCAAACACCCCCACATCGTCGAGCTGCTGGAGACGTACAGCTCGGATGGGATGCTTTACATGGTCTTCGAGTTGTAAGTCTTTCCCCCCGCGAAACAAACGGCACTGGGAGCGGGGGGGGGGGGGGGGGGGGCGTACGTGACTCATATGAATAGATGAGATTAAGATTTCACACTTGCGGCTACCCCCATCACGCCGAGCGTCCGTGTCTGCGAGGCTGTTCCATATCTAATTCCTTGATCGTTTAATTCTCTTATCGCCGCCGTCGTTAACACCGCTTAATGTAAAGGGTAAGAAGACACTTTCAGGAGAATACCCAAGAGATTTTTTCGACGCAAAAGAAATAAGTATGAATGCTCAGGTAGATCAGGGGAACGGCCTCGTAGCACATCGCCCGTGAATGCTCTCTGGTGTCTTTTTTGCACCGCAGCTCGATAATGAAGGTGGTGAAATGTAATGGAATAGTGTGATCTGATGGAGCAGTGGATAATATTGCCTACATTAGTGCACGGTTTAATTGGAGCAGTGAAGAAAGGCTAAGCTAATTGGCCTAACAATTAGCGCAAATTGAAGTGTGAATTTGAAGAAAAATACATGTGGTTGTCAAGGGAGCCAGCCTTAGTGCACCAGTTTAGTATTATTAAATAGTTTACTGTAGTGTTCAGAAACAAGTCTGTATTCAGGATACGAGGGTATAATAGGGTACATTTAATGCCAGAAGGGATGGCATGATTAGGACATTTCAGTGTTGTGATTATTGTGAGAAGGAACATCAGAACATTCAGTAGTCAAGCTTTCTGAGTGGATTGTAATGGTGATTTATTGGACAGTAAAACTAAGTAAAGGACTTATTTTCGTGAATCAGGCTTTCTGAATGATGATGTATCTGATTTTGTCGCTGGGGAAAAGAGTCCACACAGGCTGGTTGCTAATGACAATAACCATGCCTTTTCAATCCATTTGCAGCAAAGTATGATGCGTGTGCAGCCACTTAGAGACACAGTGTCTCCTCTGGCTCTTATTTAACTGGACTGAATTTCTGCCATTGTCAGAGCTCTATTTTTACCATAAATTACACCCCAGGGATTTTTCAAATGTAGAATAAATCACGTAACTCTCGACACTGGAGGTTGAGAAATGATGTGAAAAGCCTGCGTTTAATATCTTTCAAATCAGACATATTCAGACATATTCTTGTATAAAATGTGCACATCTACTTTGTTTGACACGAGCACTTTACTGGGTTTACCGGTACGTGATCAAATTTGTAACTGCATTTGATGAAATCCTTGAAAGTCGTTGGAGAAGACGAGCCCGCCGTTATCTCTCTGCTGCTTCTGCCGTCCCCACTGTTAAATTAAATTCCCGACAAATCCAAGATGGCTCATATGTTTTCACAGAAGATGCAATTCTTCACTGTGGATTTTAATGTCAGAAATATAAAAGTGAACTGCAATAAAGTAGATCCAGTTCCCGCTTATGAAGACAGTGCACTAAATAACTCTTGCCAATTAGTGGAGTGAGTGATGGAGCGAGCGGAACTACTTACAGTGGTGTGCAGCATTATTCATTCAAAACAATCGTTGACATAGGGACATTTTTTCAGTGTTCACATTTTCCCGGCTAAATACAGCAGTATACCAATGTTACAACTAAAGATGTCACGATATCAGTTTAGTGTTAAGATTATTGTGAGAAGAAACTTTTACAATTGTTCATGATTGTTGGCACTTGGACCAAAACAACAGTGAAATCCTTTAATTGCTTTCGTTTCGTTGTTGTGAATGATAAAGTAATGACATATGCACATAAACATTCTGATAAAAAGTGCTTTACATATAGTCTGACCTTTTTATAGATTGAACTGAAATGACTAATTGATGCTGCCTACGATTCTCACGATTATTAACATGTGTTATTGTGACAAAATGTATTTTGACACTTATTCCCATGAGCACCAAGAAGTCTTTCAGAACGTCTCCCTCTGAGACGGTAATACATCTGTGTCTGTCTCGACAGCCCCTCTAACCCCAGACTCCTCTCCACCTCAGTGGCCTATCACACAGCAAACTCTGTTGAAGTTTTAATAAGGATGACCTTTCATCTGCTCCTAGAAACCTGCCATGACCTTTATGCCAAACTTTTCCTCTTCTATGTTTTCTCCTTGTGTCTGTGTTAGTATGGACGGAGCCGACCTGTGTTTCGAGATTGTAAAACGGGCAGATGCAGGCTTTGTTTACAGTGAAGCAGTGGCAAGGTAAGACATGTTTAAACCTCAAATACACCAGTGGGAAATAACTGGATAGTCTGTCTAAAATATTCTTATGTATAGTAAATTGTTATAATTTCTAATGAGAGGCTGTTTTATCTTAATAACAAAATGGGTGGATTTAAAAATGCTGTTAGTAGGAATGGTGGTAAAAAAAAAAATTAAAACAAAAATAGGTGCACTATTGGACATTTCTTGCTTTAGTTTCCATGGAGATGTTGTTGCTTTGCCTGGAATGTTCCACACTGCAATTTTAATGCAATTTTGACCTGATTGTTTTCCTCTAATAAGTTTAATATTATTGGAGCAAGACATGACAATTGAATCAAAATTGCATTTCAAATGGTCCCAAATACCCAATCGCAAAGACTGCAATTATTTAAGTAACATAAGTTCCGGTGCAAACGAGATGAAACCTAATAAAACCTGCAAACCCTGTAGTTTAGACCTCTACGAACATGTTCTGAAACTATGTGATTCTTGTATTACCGTAGTTTCAGCTTCAGTCTTTTCTCAAATGTTGATGCTCCTGGACGGGCTTAAAATGTGAACTTTTAACAGAATTCTTCAAATCTTATCTTATCGCAATTCTTGTCAGGGAAATCGCAATGAGGTATTTTGCCAAAGTCATTCATATCTATCAGAAAAGTGACATAGTGCATCTTTCATGAAGACTTTCACCTAAAACATGTTTCCTTTTACTGATAGGCCAGTTGACTAATTTGAATCTTTTTTTGCTGAGGTTGATGAGGCTCAACTCAACTGCTTAGCATTTACTGCCTGTGTGTTTTTAAACGGATCAGTTCTTTTAGTTGAGTACAGCTTTTACGTCTGAATTTCTTTCTACAGTCACTACATGAGACAGATCCTGGAGGCGCTCCGCTATTGCCACGACAACAACATCATCCATCGAGACGTCAAGGTATTTGTCTTTTAAACTTTAATATATTTCTATTCACTACACAGGCTTTTCTTGTTCACTGTTGGAAAAGACTGTGTTCAGCGCTTCCAAAAGGGTTGTCAAGTCCCAGCCAGAAATCACATGTGTAAATATTAAAAATGTATAAAAGCAGAGTTTATTTGAAGTCCTGGGATCTCCAGTCGCCACTCGAGTGTCTCATTGTGAAAAGCTTGCAGTGTTCAGTTTGAAAAAAAGTGCTGGTATTTTCAAGCAGTGTAGCACTTTAGTGGTTTCGCGGAAAACCGTTTGTGGCCGTGCGTTGCATAGTTTTCCATTTCTGTTCTGTCAGTGATACGGCTGGTTCCTTCTCTCTTGGGTGGCGCTGCTAAAGCTAACCCTCAGAAACCTCACTTGGATATTTTTGGCCGTTTTTGTGAGCGTAATGAAAAACTGCTATGCTTTCAGTGCAAGTTTTCAGTTGTTCCACGTTGCCAAAATAAAGCAGTCTAAAGACACGACTGAAACTGTAGCACAAACTGAATGCATTTATTGTGATTGTGACCGACTCGAATGATACATGATATTTTGTCATTTTAGAATATTTTTTAATTAAATGTGGAACTTATCTGTACATTTTGCTGCTTTAAGCCTCTTCATCAGTTTCCTTAGCACGCTGTTTGTACCCTTTTACACTACGTTAGCTTAAACTAGCTCATAATAAGCACAGCCAGTCTGGTAAAGAAAACAACATTTTATGCAAACTAAGGCTTCACATTTAAAGCAGAATCTCTTCTGTGTCGCACTCTTAGCATTCACAAACAAGCTGTAATTCCCCTGGCAGCTTCCCAGATGTGAATTTAATGGTTTATATGTGATTTTCAGCGTTCTCTGTTGCAGAACTTTCTTTCTGTGTTGAGACAGTTTCCCAGACTCATAATGCATATTTAATAGTCTTGGTCAGCGCTGCACTGTTTTTAAATGATCATTTCTGTCTGTAATTGAAAACTGTGGAACTACTATATGTTCCATTTTGAGTGTGTTTGAAATGTGTTTAGTTTGTCTGCCTCACTGAAATAGTTAAGTGCCTTAAATAAGAGCACTTATTTTTGCTTTTGTTATGTTGATTCTGCTTTCTCTAGGACAAGAACAAGTCATCTGCATTATTAGATACAAAGCTCTTGTGAGTGCCTATGAAGGAAATGACTATTCTACTAATTAATTCTGCATACAATTATGTGTCGAACTGGACTAAACAAGCACTAAATAAGCAACCAGTTTAATAGAAAACTAATTTAGGTAGAAATGAATGACTTCTACTGGACTCTTAACTAAAGAGTGCAATCAGTGGTACCTAAATACATGTGTTGTTCATTTTAAAACTTTCTGAATTGTTTTAGAATGGTAATGCTCTAAATCAGAACTAGTATGAGACCACATTGTAAATTTAGATAAACCAAATTTTTTTTTTTTAACATAATGACATTAAAATCACAGTGGTATCAAAATCAGTATTGAGCCTTTCCCTAGTATAGAAATGGAGTTTGAGAGTGTAGTATCAGCACCAGATCCCCATTAGTCATTCCTTCAACAGCCATAACTATTCTTTCTGGTGCTCAAGGTTTTATCACATTTGAAATTGCTCTATACTCCCCTTGGGCTTATCAGATGTACTTTTATCTGAAAACATAACACAGGCAACATTACTGCCCTTACTGAATAGGAAGCGGCGTGTGCAGGTGTGAAAGTCACTGAATTCATTGACACTTGTACATAAATCATCTTGGCGTAGTAGTATTTCTCTGGCTTCTCAATTCAACAAAGGTGTTTAGACGTGACAGCAGCTGTTTTTATATTCATTGATTTAAAAAAAAAAAACTTTTATAGCTTATCTCTGTGTCTCGTATTCTCTTTCAAGTCCTTGGTTTTAAATGCATAGGTTAAGAGCTGTGTTTGGGATGGATTTCTCAGTTTTCTGACTCCTGGGAAGATTGATGTTTGTGGGAAAGAAGAAGCAGCTGTTTTGAACTGTAAAGCAGGCATCCTGGCGCTCTGTTGCACTCGCTGACAAATTCATAAACGTGTCGAGACATTTGATGTAAACATAAATGAACACGGTCACGCAGACAGTTTCAGATAAATATGATATTGTGCCTAGAGTTCAATTCCCATTTTCACTGATCAAAAGTACATTGTTATGACCACTTCTACTGTATCATAGTCTGTCAAATGTAAAGCCATACCAAATAGCTTCTCTCAGTATCAGCCATTTGAAGTTGCAATCGTTTTCTCCTTGTTTTTGCCATGTATTTGGTACGAAATCAAGCCCTGAAAGCCATGTCTTGCAATTCACATACATTGGAACTACGGAAATAGTATGGCGGGAAATGAAAGTGCACGTCATGTAACACATAATACCCTGGCTTTACTGGACCACAGTTCATACACACATTTGTCTGGTCACAATCCGACAGAAACATATGACTAGTGCTATTCTGTACAATAACTTTCTTTAATTTTCCTACATTCTTTTGCACTTGAAACCTTGAAGTGATCTACTACATAGAATGCAAATGCAGAGTAATATTGTCTGAAAAAGTAAACTGGCAGCCAAACCCATCTGCTTCTCTATTTAATCATAATGCTGTGAACCCTTTGGGTGGGGTTTTTATGGAACTTAAGGTGTTAAACCATGTACAAATGTAGTACACAGCTATCGACATGTTGCATGGCAATTTTAGGTACAGTTGTGTACAAATGCTGGTTTGGCTTTGTTGGCTTGGTAGCTTGTTGTATGTAAGATGCACAGTTATGACATGGAGAAGTGGCCATTTTAGCTTTAATATACAGACAGTGGGATAGAAATATAGTCATACATGTAATATACAAACAATTAAAGATTGGCCGATATGGATTTATTATTTTTTTTCCTTTTGCGGCAATTCCGATATTTGGCTTACTGATGTGGCCAATAAACAATATTTTCTATACCGATATTTAGATTTTTAGTTCCGGGGATTTAATGTAATTTTTGACATGAACTATAAACTATATTTTATCCCAATTGCTCTCTGTTCATGACTCACCTCTGATAAATGTATGACAATCTGTGAATGATGCATGACGCTCACAGACTGGATCACCACCAAAATAATATTGGTGCCAAATATCGGCAGTTTTTTTAATATTGGCTGATACTGATGTTGGTGAAAATCTGACAATATCACCCGGTACCAATACTGGAACCGATATATCGCCCATCTTTGATACAAATGTTATGTACAATATTTAAAAAGTAAAAAAACCCAAAAAACATCTTTGTTTGATTGTGGTTTTGCCTTCTCAAGAGTGTAAGTGACTCCCTGCTGCTGTTGTCCTTTAAACCGTTTTAGAAAGTGCTGCCATGACTGGAGTTTGCAGTGGTTCTGGTGCAATCTCGGAGCTGTCCTGGCTTTGCCCCTCCGGACCCTAAACAAGTGTTCGGCTCTTTTCCAAACAGTCTGAGAGTCTGTTGACGAAAGGTTTTGTCCAGAAGGAAATACATGATGGGGTCAGTGGATCCTCTCAGCGCTGCCAGAAGGAGCAGGCCGTTCTTTACCTAAGCATGACCATTGCATTTGGTTAATGTCATGTAGAAGTAGGCTACACAGTTACTACATAGTTACTTAGACAATTAGGCTTAACACAATTATAAGATGTCTTTCATGCAAATTGCTATGATATACAAAATGATATCCAAATTATATTAAACAAAATAAATAAATGTAATCACCTCAACCAGACCAGAGAGTGGGTGACAGTAGATGATGCCACGATCAGGCGTTAGCTCGGTTTGTTTAGAGGCCAGAGAAATAAAGATGGGCTTGAAGATGTGGTATGGGAGTAAACACACAGAAAGGACAATCTGCAAAAGGTCAAAACAGAAAATACATAATAAACATAAGTATAACAAATATTTGGATGTTTGGTTATTAAAACTATAAATAAGAGTTGTCAAAAAAGGATTCCCTAATACTTTTCAATACTGAAAATAATATTGAAACTGTTTACAAGAAATGGAAAAAATGTGATATTTCCTGAATCCAGAACAGGTTTAGTAATGTTAAAGTAGCTTTTAAAGTTCTAATTCGTTGAATCCTATTATCTACATTTATTTTCATTGTTCCATTGAAATCAGCATAGAGCCTTTTCCTTAGTCAAAGTTTAGTTTTAAATTTTACACTTGTTTTTGAGTCATTCCAGGCTCGCTTGTTGTTGTCAAAATGCTGTAACTTCTATGAATTATACTCTACTACTCTTATACTCTAATTATACCATACTATTATATTACATTTCTATTGTGTCAGTGTACTCTACCTGGATTACCACAATATTTCTGAACACTCTTCCCAGCAGGGATTGTGAGGTGGCAACATGCGTGCTTCTCCGTGAGCGCCTTATGTGTCTTAGCACCGTTATGTAGGACAATAGAACCACAGCGTAGCAGAAGTAGAAAATAGCTATGGCCGATAAATTGCAAGCTGCAGACGTACTGCCTCCAACTTCTACTATGGGGTTGTAGCACACCAATTCAGATTTAGTCTCATTTGCACTCATCGCTTCTTTGACACTGTAGAAAACAGTTACAGGTACAATGGCGCCTATATTTATGAACCACACTGCGGCGCACACTCCCCGAGCAAATGAAACCTTTTTGAGACTATTAGTAACGCTTGTCGGCATCAGGGCTAAGCACCCACTTGGCCTGGGCGCGTGCGTGTGCTGCAGCAGAGAGGCAAAGCGACTAACTGCCACCCAAGTTAAGATCATAAGGCCAATGTAGATATTAATATGCAAAATTGGGGTGGCAGCATGCAGTACAAGCTGGCAGAGGAAGCCCCTAAATGTCCACATGGTGCCCCAACGGTAGTAAGCGCCAAGAAACGGCGTGGTGATCGAGAGGATGAGGTTGGACAGGCTGAGGTGCGATAGATAGACGTTGATAGGGGATAAGTTGGAGATGCGGCGATGAAAGACCCAAAGGGAAAGCATGTTGCCGGGGAGAGCAGTGAGGAAGATGAGTGCGTATGCCAAGGGGAGGAAGAAGAGAGAAGCAGAGGTAGAGCAGAGAGAGACGGAGGACGAAGCATGTGTGCTGTTAAACACTGGAGAAGTGCTGTACTCCATTTGATCTATGGAAGATAAAGAAATGTTTGTTGGTTATGATGCAATTAAATTGCAATAATGTTTATTTTCACGTGGGCTGTCATTATTCATCATTATTTAATGCCTTACTCTCAGGTACTTTCAATAAAATAAATATTCCAGGCAACCTCTATGGTCATAGATCTTCATACAAACACATGGACAAGTAACAAATAACTTTCAAAACACCGTTAATTATTGCATAGAAAAAGGTGCACAATCTGTAGATTATGTCTAACTCTGATTATATGGATGTGTAAAAATGAAACATCTCAATATATAACAATATTGTGACAATATTATGTCAATCCAACAGAAATGTGTTAAAACATGTCTTCAAATGTATTAGATGAGGTTTAATTGTGAAATGTCTGTAAAATGAATCTCAAAAGTCAAGAACTATCACCTCATACCCTTTTACAACATAAACATTTTACTATAAACTATATACTCTATATTCAAATAGTTTCAAAATAGCACACAATATTATCTAAATTTCAATATATTGCCCACCTCTAGATGTGCAGTAAGATAAATACACATAATGCATAAACAACATTACAAATATATGGCAATTTGTGACCATTTGTTTTAGCAGTTTTCCAATATACTTTTTTGAAAATAAAATAAATGAAAAACTTACTGAAATAGATAGACAACGGGTCACTTAACTTTTTACTTTTCAAATCCTTATCTGTAAGTTACCGTTAGCCCTTCCTGAAATGAAATGGCCGTCAGATAAAGTGCATGTTCCCTTTATGTTTGTGAGTTTGTGAGTTTGTTTATCTTGCGTCCATCTGGTGGCGCTGTAGTCCAACTTGTGCATTAGGGAGTAGTGCACTTCAACTTCAGACAGTTATTGTACAACCTGAATAGAAGGAATAATTCAGTATATGTTGTAAATTGTAGCTGCATTTTGTTGACAATTTGCTTCTGTCCAAAGCTTTCATCTGGGTAACAGCTCTCCTGTGTGCTCTGTAAAAGATCATGGCTGTCATGAGATCCTGCTTTGATGTTAATAATACTTACCGGTATGTTTGGTCTATTATCAGCTGGAGATGGAAAAAGATCTCATGCCACAAGATCTCGCAAGATGAAATGGTCATGTTATAAATTTGCCTTTTCGACAAACAAATGGGGTTAATGCTGGTGTTACGCCTCTTGAAAAGCCACAGATCCAAAAAGTAATTCTACAATGACAGCAAAAATAAATACATAAAAAGAAGTGAGGATACAGTTGTGAACTGGAATGCGCGACATATCATCTTGTCTTGTTCTTGTATAGCTGAACTTGTGTCTCAGACATCTTGAGGGAATTGTGTCTTGTGTACTATTACTAGTATATACAAGGCAGAGAGAAGGACTATAGTATTAATAATACAGTTGGGTTGTAAAAAATCAATATCCAGATACTAATTGATACTAAACCTTTATTGAAACTAGCTCATTTGAACAGGTATCGTTACAGTAAAAAGAAGACAAAATTTGACCTTTTATTAGAATAGTCTTGAAATATATTTTGGAACTAGTAAAAGACCACATTGTAATAGTTTGTTGTGTAATTACACTCCATAGATTTTTTTTTTTAGGTTTTTTATTCTTGTGATATCAAAATTGGCATCAAGCCTTTTTCCTAAACGTCAGTATGAGTTTGAGTTATCAGTGTGACACTAAGGAAGAGACTCAATATTTATTTTTATACCACAATAATAATAAAAACAAGAATTACTTAACACAATAAAATGTAAATTTTGACACAAAATAAGAATAATATCACGAGATACGATTCTGTTGATTCAGACATGAAAATATCCAATTTATGTAATTATGTCGGCTTTTTTCAGTGTACTGGCACTACTTTCAGTATTGAGTAATGTCTTGGTACCAACGCTATTGTGACACCAGAATACAGAATCTAATAAGTAATTTGGTGTGAGCTATAACTGTATAAGCATCTTAAAGTTGACTAAAGTTCTCATATTCTTCAAACTTTAGCCAAAAACCGGAACTTCAAGATAAATCGTTTGCTTAAAATATATTTATTATTTTATGATATTGCAAAAGAATTCTTTATGTTACAGAGATTAACAGTGTGGATAAAAGCATCTTAATAAAGCTGCATGTATTTGTTTACTAAATGATTGTTATATGACCTTGCTAATTAGTTAATAGATATTTTATTGATCCCAAATACAATTGAAGGAAGGATTACATTCGATGAGCTTTAGATGGCGTCCTGTTCACTCAGTGCACACGTAGTACAGTTTTTGAATCCCACTCCTCCTCAGCTCTTGTGGCAGTGAGGATGAGCAGATGTGTATCTCTCCTTTGACATGCGCCTGCTCCACATTAGAGCTGCTCCCGCCACTCACAACCGCATCTCTCAAACACAACACTCTCCCCGCCAGCCGCAACACCTCCCTCCTCATAGACGAAGACAACAGGAAGTACATGACCGGGTCCAGGCAGCTGTTTAAGGCCGAAAACACCAACGCGATCTCATTGGCTTTATCTGCTACGCCCCTTAGGAAACAGGAAGTGTCCGTAATCTGCGTTTTAATGTAAAAGATCCTGACCAGGTGATAGGGCACAAAGCACACGGTGAAAAGGAACAGGATGAAGAAAGACTTCTTGGCGCTACGTTTGTAGCGAGACGCACTGGGAAAGTCTGGATTCTCCTGGGATCTCTTTCGAAGATAGCACCCGATCTTCACATAAGATGTTACTAAAGTGATGAAAACGATCCAAAAAACTCCGACAACTGCAATGTTGAGGTAGGCCTTCCATTTGGTTTCAAGGAGCTGTTTGTAATAAAAACATCTGAAGAACAACACATGGCGTTAGTTTGCATTGCTCTACACATACTGTATCACCAATAACTACAGGTTCTCTTGCCTAAACATTCAAATGTATTTAAATTAAGGCTGGGAAATAATCAAATTTGAATTGACTTCGAGATTGTCATGTCTAAAAACATGTAGTCTTGTTTGTACTCAATACTGAAAGACTTTTTGAAAAAAATTGCATTTTTTAAGTATTTTTTAAGTATAATCGATCGTAAATTTTGACTTTTAGGCAAAACAATTGTGATTTGTTTTGTTTTTTTAACATATTGCCCAGTCCTAATTTTATTTACTGTTTCCGACTCCTTAGATCCCTAGATGTTTCATCCAAAAACACAATTTCATTTTGCATTAAAACTGCACAGTGTATTACTTTTGAATGATAAAGTACAACAGAAACTCGCATGATCCTATGCGACGATAAGAATTCTGGATTTAGGATATTGATGAAATTCACTGGATATTGTTTATTCATTCATTCAAACGTTTCTAACCCCTGATTTGCCTTTGATTATTAAATTATACTTGCATTAGTTTCTGAACATGGAAATGAATAAAATGGGTATAAAAACATTGCTATGGTAAAAAACATAATAGTAATAATAATCCACCCACCTGTTTGTCTCTGTGGGATTCTTGGACAACACAATTGGCATAATGAACGCCACAGCTCCAGTCCACGTTAGCGCACAGACAACAGAGCTCCCTCTAGTGCTCAACATCCTGTTTATCCCCACACCACGATGGATCTTCAGAAACCTGTCCACACTGATCATGCCCAGCAGCGTGATGCTTATGTACATGTTCATGTAGAAGAGATTGCCCACTACAGTGCACAGAGTCGACCCCAGTCTCCAGCTGTTCCCTTGGCTGTGGTAGAGCACTCTGAACGGCAGACACACCATAAGAAGCAGGTCGGCTAAAGCTATGTTTATGAGAAATACACGCATCGAGTTCTTCTTGGTGTGCACAAAAACAAATACCCACAATGCCACCAGGTTACAGATGAGCCCAGGTATAAAGATGATGGTATAAAGCACGGCCAAAGATGACTGGAGCTCTCTCTGCTCGTCACAGGGTCTGCTCTCATTGGAGGTTGGGGTCACTATCAAGTCAGTCAGAGTCATGGTGGTGCTCTGCCTCAAAGTGTGAGAAACACGTGCAGCTGTGCTGATGTTGGGTTCCATGGAGGCTTTCTGATGTTTTTTCCAACACTGCAAAGAAAAGGTTTTAGGTTAACAATAGTTTCACAAATGTATTTTACCAAGGTCTGAACTGTATCATAAAATCAAACTTCAGGCAGCTTTTTAATTGCGCTCTCCTGTAGTTTGCTTTTGACTCTGAAGTCACAACTCCTTTAATCTGCTTCCTTTTATGACGTGATATTTTATGGACTCTCTTATGGGGAACACGAGCTTTAATTCAAATGACTACATTTGGAATGAAGTTATGGATTGTGGCTACACGTGAGACCACAATGGCACAGTGGATGAAGCAAAGTGTCAAATGTGTCCTTGGCCAAAGCATATCTCCGACAATAATCAACCATTCAAATGTGGCAACTTTGAAAAGAACGACAACCGAAAGATCTTGCATTTTTGCTTTAAGTACATCATTTCACAACAGCCTGTAGGCCAATAGAACTGAATACAGATGGAGGTAGCTAAAGTAAGATTGTTAAAATCATCTTGTTTTTGTTTTGTTTTTTATACATTTAGCAATTTTCGATATTTCTGATGAGAAAGCCATACAATCAATCTGTCTCTGAGTATGACATCCCCCCAGTTCTACTGTCAGAAAACCACCAATATACATATTTCTCCTACATTTTGGGATATTATTGACATGACTATACATTTAATCTTCTGTCCAACATATTTAGCAAATATTGTAATAAATGTGTGACCTAATGTGCAGCACTTGTAGGTCCACTATACCTGCAGTGTGCGTCTTCACAAGTGTTTGTAAAACAGTAACATTTTACTTGGGTCTGTGAAAAGTAAGTACTTACCTAGATGTGAAATCCGTCAAAACAAACCCTCTCAGACACTCACACTGAAATATCCATGGCGTCTGCATCCCTCTGACTGTGTTTTCTAAGTCGTTTATCTCCACTTACGCAAGAATCCAAGCTGTAGCCCATGATCTACTTCTACTGTCACTCTTCATATGCACTTTATCTCACTGACTAAGAAATCGATGTTACAGTGATACAAGATTTGTCTGTCCGTCTTTTTCCATCCTTGTTAAGTAGAACCACATCTCTTCCTCGCCTCTGTTGTCAAAACTAATTGGAGATTTGTTGAGAAAACTTGACGCTGTGACCGCCTGTGTCTTTATAACCACAGTGAAAATCAGCGAGTGAAAGGGCTGGGCAAAAAGCTGAGGCTTGTAGTGAGATCATAGAGCAGCCTCCCTTTGTGTACAGCACGACTACTTAAGAGAGGGACTGCCAAATGTAGCCCATTCTGAGAAAAAAGATAATAAAAATATGTCCGCATACAAGTAGAATGTGAGAGAGGTGTCTCGAGGAACATAGTACGTACGTGTTAGATATCCATGGCTCTCAGAATGATGAGAAATGGGTTTAATTCATTTTTTATTTTTTGTTTTACCTGGTTAATAAAGGTTAATAATAGGCCGTTGCCATAGAGAATTAATGAAATTTAAAGCAACACTTTTCTTTGGATTGTGAAAAAGTTTATCCCTTTATTGTCCATGTAGGAAAATCATCCTCTACATCTGACCCATCCTTCAGTGCCACTGGGGAATCTCCTCAGGAGCAGTCGCCGCAGGACACAGCTCCAGATGTTTGAGCTCAGCTTGTTCAGGATTATTATTGTATTAGTTTACAAAGTTATACTATAATGTGAGAATATTAATTTGGAAAAAAGATGATTTCATTTGGGAATTTTTTTTAATCAAACATCATTTTATTAGCAGTGTTTGGTCATTTTAGTGTTGTCATAATACAAACATTTCCAACTTTTCAAAACTAAGGATCTATTTGATTCTCGATACCAATTTTGGTACCCACAATGATAACTTCAAAATCTTTTTAAGGTCAAGGTTTTAGACAATAGACAGTTTCAATACAAACTTGTTTTATTTAAACATTGTGGTCTTATTCTAGATCTTATAAAGCTCAAAATCTTTCTAAAACTGTTCACTTTTTATAAAAAAAATTTGTATCGATACTTGCTCAAGTGAGTATCTAGTTTCGATACTTGTTCTAGTATTGACAAAAGAGCAAAAAATAACCTCGAGACACAGACCGAAAGTACCACTTGTGTAGTACACACAGGCGGATGTCAATACTTGCAGGTGCTTTTGTTGTGTATGGCAATGGTTAAGTTTAGAAACCAAGGTTATGGTAATGATTAAGTTTAGGATTTGGGTAGGTTTTGAAAAATGGTATGTTAGGGTTTAAAACCATTGTAATCTGTAAAACCATTTCCTTTTTTTTTCCCCCCAATGTTGGCAGTAAAAGAGCTCATGAAAAAATGTGCTAAAACAAGAATCAAAAGAACAACTTCAACTTCTGCAGCCAGACCACTCACAAGTCCCGTGATGTTGGGTAGTGTCCGGGTCTCACTCAAACGTCTTAAACATATTCTGTTTTTTTTTTTAATGTATTAATGTGTAGTATGTTCAACACCTCACAATGAGCAAAATATTTTCACAACTCACCAACTCTGTTACACTCATTGCAATGCCAAAAGAACCTGTTGACTTGTTGTTAAATGCTTTATACGTCGCATTCTGTTCAAAATGATGTGGAGTCTCCTGTGATCCTCCCTGTGCGGGTGACAGCTGTGGTCGGGCTGGGTGCAGATGGTTTGGGCGTGCAGTGCATATGTGATTTGCCTTTCATTTATAGCAGGGTGTAACTCTTTAATTAAAACAGAAGAAAATGAAACTCTTGGTCTCTCTTCTTGTCCTCAGCCTCACTGTGTGCTGCTGGCTTCCAAAGAGAACTCGCCTCCGGTCAAACTGGGCGGCTTTGGAGTGGCCATTCAGCTCGGGAGTCCGGACTCGTGGCTGGAGGTAATCAAGGACTTTGCGAGAAAATAAAGATGTCAACGTTACCAAAAAATGATGTTTCTAAATCACTTGCTGTCAAAAAAAAAAAAAAAAGTCGCCACTTGGATTCAACAAAGCAAATACAGTAGGTACGAGCCTCCGACTGGATAACTGCTGCATGAGCCATGATCTTTCAGCTGCAACACGGTATTTAAACCCAACTGATGCAGTGAGTGGCTTCTAATTTCTGGAGAGAAAAAAAACATGCGGAAAGACAAATCCTGTGATCATGGAAAAGCCAAGGAGAAGCAGAAACTAATCTACCGTATTTTCCTGACTATAAATCGCTCAGGAGTATAAATTGCACCAGCCAAAAGTGCATAATAAGAAAAACCAAAAAAGTATGAGTCAAACTGGAGTATAATTCGATTTTTGGAGGACATTTTTAGATGAGCAGAACAACTTCATCTGAAATGCAATTTAAAATAATAACAGATTAGAGAACATGGTGAATAGGTGTACGTAAGCTAACGTAACACTTTAACTATTATCAGATAACTATAGCATAAAGAGCATGCTAACAAGTTTACCAAAGCATCAGTACTACCCAAATCACTAAATCCATCCTTCTTCTTCGGTGTCACTTCTAAACAACTCCGACAATTCGGAGGTAGATGAAGGGCCGATTCCTCTTCTACGTCACTTTTGTCATAGTGCCCTCTTGCGGTTGTCAGTGTAAAAATAGCGGACAAAATGATATAATAATATGTTATAATATACTATTATATATATATATATATTATATATATATAATATTTTTTTTTATAATATAATAATATATATTTATATATATATATATTAATTAATTCAGGGATAAAGATGAAGTAATTTTACATGGAACAACTTGAGAATTATTCATAGAATTTGTATCATTGTATAATTTTTCCCATTTGCATTTGTCACTTCCTGAAATCAGTTGTGGTTCCTGAACCCCTCTGTCATGTTAAGCTTTTTGCTCTACTTCCGCTTTCCTGTGCAAAAGAAAACTGATGCTGACTTTTCATTTCGGCATTTATTGTGTCAAAGTGAAATTATCAATATTCAGTTCACTGTACTTGAAAAATGTGTTGCCATGCTTTACTCCCCACATTTGAGCTTATAGTCAGCACAAAGATTGAACTGTCTGTATTACGGCAATAAAACTATGGATTACAGTGTATTTAATGCATTGAATGTATTTACAAGTGAGTTTTACTGAGTCCCCTGTTGTATGTTCCCAGGTCGAGTAGGGACGCCCCACTTCATGGCCCTGAGGTGGTGAACGAGAGCCCTATGGAAAACCTGTGGATGTTTGGGGCTGCGGAGTCATCCTCTTCATCCTCCTCTCAGGATGCCTGCCTTTCTACGGCACAAAGGACCGGCTGTTTGAGGCCATCTGCAAAGGAAAATACAAGGTCAGACGACTCCTGTCAACAGTATAAACTGTGTATTATTTTATGTGTGAGCTATATCGGTGCTTATGTATTGTGTACATATTTTAATTGCAGATGAATTCCGAGGCAGTGGGCACAAATTTCAGAAAGTGCCAAGGATCTGGTAAGGCGAATGCTGATGCTGGACCCGGCAGAGAGGATCACAGTCTATGAGGCCCTTAACCACCCTGGCTCAAGGTACGACTGACATCTCAAGGCAAAAAAATATTATTATCATCATTATTATTATCATTATCATTATTTATTATTATATTATTATTTATTTTATATTATATTATTATTATTATTATTATTATTATTATTATTATTATTATTATTATTATTATTATTTATTATATTATTATTAATTATTAATTATTATTATTATTAATTATTATTATGAACTATTATTGTTATTATTACTCTTATTTACCAAACTACCAAAGCCTAAAACAACTGAACTGAACCAAACTAAACTGTGACTTTAGTGCATTGTTAAACTCCTTCCAAAAATAGTGTGTTTTTATTGAGTTAAAACAATTAATTTGCTTCAGCAACATATTTATGTGAATGTTACTAAATCATCACTGCCTTTGCAGAAAACACACACTCATGATGATGATGATGCAACAACATTTAAATAGGGGGCAGAAAGGAAAGAATCTTGTCCAATAAGTGAATATTTGGAGCTAAACAATTTAAGCTTTTTTTTGTGTGTCATCAGTCATTTTAAACTTTTTATCAAATAAAAATGTGTTTGCTCAAAGGAGTTTAATATTCAACATTTGTTCCTATGTTTCAGGAGAGAGACAGGTACGCATACAAAATCCACCTGCCAGAAACGGTGGAACAACTGAGGAAATTCAACGCCAGGCGGAAACTCAAGGTCCTTATCAATGGAATACTTGCACATTCACGTACATTTTAACTGGGAATGTAATACATGTATTTCTGTTTACTTTTTAGGGAGCAGTCCTGGCCGCAGTGTCCAGTCACAAGTTCAATTCATTTTACGGAGACCCTCCTGAAGAGCTCCATGATTTCTCTGATGACCCCACTTCCTCAGGTAAACCAGAATAAAACATCTGCATGTTTAAATGATTACACTTCATAACAAACTGGTTCCCTCTCTCACTTCTCTTGAACCCAACATAGATTATGACCACAAGATTCAATGACGATTGTAGCACAGTTATTACCACCACTGAAACGAAGCATCCAAACTACGCAGTATTACAAGTCAAATGTGGTTGTGTAATATCTTTTACAACAATGCCGCGAAACTTGATGGCCTATGCAACTTTTAAATGTGGAAGCTTTTTACATTGTGGGGAGAGAAAAAAAACTCATAATGAAATATCCAGATACTGTACATTTTTAACGAACATATTTTCCCAAAACACATCATCATCTTATCAGCACGTCATAGAGCGCTCTGCAGACCTGCATCAATGCGTAACATTTGTTACTCATTTCCAAAACATAACCTTTTTGGTGAGGTTGAGACGATTGCTTTAGTGCTTCTTATAGTATATACTAATCCAGACTGTGTATTGTGTATTTCTGTTAATGCTCCCCACTTCCTAGGACTACTGGCAGCAGAACGTAGGTACCACTGGTTAGATGCATGAAGTGGTGCATGTTCTGTCACTGAGATTTGCTTGCTCCAGTGATATTCTTTTGTTTCGATTAAAGGTTCACTGTCTAACTTTTCTAGTGGGAGGTCCGGCATCTGTTTGTTTCCATGGACATATTATTGTTTTGCCTGGAATGTTCCACAGTATGGCATTTAACTTATCGATCTTGTATTTATTTAATTCCAGGTGTTCCTGTTAGATAAAAAACACACATTTCTACTGTGAATGCGGTTGCCATTCTAAAAGTCCAACCTGTAACTTGGCCTAGTGGTGTCACCTGCTTGTCACCATGGAGATGAAGTTCAATTCAATGCCATATTGTTGAACATTCGGGGCAACGCAATAACATCTCCCTGGAAACATGCATGTAGTGGACGCTCTACTAGATAATGCATCGTTAAATTATCAATAAATTGGTGAAGTTGTAGAAGCGTGTGTAATTTGGGGGTCCGTGTCTGTGTCCAGGGGCCGTTTCTCAGGTGTTGGACAGTTTAGAGGAGATCCATGCGCTCACCGACTGCAGCGAGAAGGACCTGGATTTCCTTCACAGCGTTTTTCAAGACCAGCATCTTCACACGCTGCTCGACGTAAGTCCTACAATTACACCAATGCATTCGATGAGAAAGACTAATCAAGATTTAAAGATATGGACAGTGGTTGGTGATGTATATATATTTTTTTGTTAGCAAGATGGTACAAAATTCAAGTAAGGTAAACTAATGATCTGATTGTGATGTGATTAAACCAAAATGATTACACCAAATTTCTGTACAGGTTTTTCCCATTGACAAACAAGATTTACCATTAAACTCTATTTGGATTAGTTCTTCACATGTGGGTCGTTTGCCGTTTGGTGACCCTAGCGTATCTTTTTGTTTCCACCTCATCTACTGTATGCTAGTTTGATCTGCGTATCTGGATCATAGATTCCTAAATATATTTTTTGAGTATAAGATACTTCCTTACATCACAAAAAAAAAAAAAACAAAAAAAAAAAAAAAAAACCTGTGCAGGCAAAAGTGTTCAGCCTATCTGCAAATGGCTCAAAAATAACCTTTTTGCCTGGAGTTGGTATCTTTTAACTTTTCTTGCGATGACTTTGATTCTTAAAAGTTGAATTAATAGTCATAACATTTTAATACCATTACACAGCACTATTACTGTGTCTTTCTATGCCTTGGTGTCGTTTCCAGTTTTGTCAGATTGAAGAAAGCGCAAAGTCCCGAAGAGCTTGTCAACAATTTCTCAAGTTTCCTGCCACAGCGTGTGCGGAAACTTCACAGTGTCAGTAGTCACTTTATCACCATTGCAATCGGGGTGAAAGCTGCTCATTTCCCAAAGCTAAAAATAATCATTTCAAGCTGGCAAAGCCAATAATATGTTGTTGTCATTTGTATATTATATTATTAATAGATTTGGCTGGTGGTGTTGCCAGATTTGCTCTGTCACAGTGCACTTGGGGCCACAGATGTCCCATTTTCAGTCTAACTTTTACACCCCAAGAGGAGGGTCAAACCAATACAAAGAAGTGTGTAGCCCTGCCTCATATCACCCCAGAACAATGCCTTCAATTGTAAAGTCTAAGACCCATTCAAAACCAGTTCAGCCTTCTGCATCTCCTAAAGGCGCACACACAACAAACTCCAGTTCTCCGCTGCTCTGGCAAAGATAAACCGCTGCGTTTTTCTCACAAACTACTTTCTGTCTCTTGGGTGAGTGTGTTTTCATCCTCTATTTGCTTCAGATCTACACGAAGGAAAAGCGTTTTATCACGACCCGCCGCTAGGAAATTTGATGTTGGTGAAGCGTTCTCTGTGTGTGTTTTAGAGTGTGGCAAGTATAATGAGGCGCCGCAGACGAATGCTTTTGTATTTTTGTATTCGCTATTGTGCTTTGTGCTTTTAAAAGGTTTCATTTCCTTAAAGCTACATAGAATTAACATATTGTTGTGTGTTTTGTTCTGCTCGGCTGTGGAATTGCAATTACTATGTTATGTGTTCAGCAGGCGGATACTGTATCTGCAATGTTCTTTATTGGGCACCTATTGACTCAAAGTAAGATATCTTTATTGTAGTTAGTTTTTAGTTCAACTTTTTGTTTGTGCCAGCATATAAAATAAGCTTTGCTAAATGCCAAGAGTATATAAAAGTGGAAGACTGTTGTTTTAGTGGTAAAAAGGAGACATTTTTATATGCTTTATGTATTTTCAGCAAGTGGTTATGGAAGAAAATGTTATTTTTCTGTAGATGTTGTTTGGTAATACATTTACTGCTGAAAATATGTTGGATTTACATATTCATGCAATCTTTTTCAAGCATGCAGTACACAATATTAATTTATTTTCCACTTTGTTTTGAAAAGAAAACCAAAACACACCACTTCAGCTTGTCTTGTTTTGTTTTTGATAACTGACCCCGCTCCCCTCCCGCAGATTGGCTGTCACATGTCTCTTTTAGATCTCAGCACTGCATTGAACTGTCTGGTACTGAAGAACTCCTGTCTCCAGCCTCCGGCCCCTCTCTTCTCTTCTCTTCTCTTCTCTCTCTTTCTGCTCTATCCATGCCCCGACAAACTGTGAGCTGCCCTGTGTGTGCCCTCTGCAAGTTCCCTCTGAAACAGAAATGGTCAAACACAAGTCTCCATATTTGCAATAGGTAGCAATAACATTTGAATAGAGGTTGTTGTTGTGTTATTGAGTGCACAGCTGCCTCTCAGTTTGTGCGGCGGGCCCCCAGTGCCGTTTTGTGAGCAGCCATACAATCTCTCAACTACAGACTCGCAGCCCTGACTGGGCCCATACAGGCTGCAGCCGTGAGGGAGTTTATGGGTCAGCTGGGAGTTAAATAAAACATGGCTCTTGTGTCGAACACTTTTTGTCAATATAATACAAGTTTATTCAGCTGTGCCATCTTGCTTCTTCTATACAATATTTTAGCAGGCAGGATATCCTTCACTTTTTTAATTTAGTGTCGATGACAGGTTGGACTACTCGTTGAACTAAAATTCAGTTAAGGTAAATATATTTAAAATGTTGCTAAAAGTTTGATAAACTAAACATTTGACCACAGAATAGCAATTTCTTTAGGTTTATAATTTTACTTCTTGTTTGTAATTGATGACACCACACTAGAAAATTACCGAGCAACCACTGGACCAAAATGTTTTTTTTAATTTGAAAAATAAAAACATTACCCTTTTATTTTGTTGAATTGATGTTTAGAGGGTCAGAAAAGTTGTTTCGTTTGTGTAAATTATGCCTAAACTTGTGTAGAGTGTGATGTCACTTCCTGTAATTTCCTACAGATTTGTCAACTTTTCTCCACAAAAGCTACTTGATTCGTGTTAAACTATCATTTATATTTACAACAGATATAAATACACCAAATAGAATAAAAATTTGAAAATCATAAAAACCTGTCATATGCACCAGGATACACTTTACAAAAATGTAAAAAAGCTTGTACATTGATAATGGATTGAAATGGAGTAAAAATGAATTTGACCAAGGAGCACATGGTGAGAGCTTGATGGACTTGTTTGTGTTGCAGCTCTACGATAAGATCAACAGCAGGTCCTCCCCGCTGATCCGAAACCCTCCCAGCGATGGAGTGTTGAGAGCCAAAGAGGTAAGTGGCACTTTTAATTCAAGATAATCATTTTGACCCCTTCTTTCCTCTGTTTGTTTGTGTAATAAAGCTGATAACTTATAAAGGTCTCAACTGCTTTTGAAAACTAACTTCTTACATTTTACTTCAAAAACTTTTTTTCTGCTCTATGCTCTGTCCACTCCATCTATACTTCTTTTTATTCCAAAGAGAACAAAAAGATGGTAGTAAGAAGCGTTTTTTGCCAGACAGATTACACCAGACTGTACTAAATGTATCCCTGATAACTTTTCAACAGAATGTAAGAACCCGACTTCAAGGCAGACACTTGTATAACATGTTTGAACTGTTTTGACATCTAAATTATTCACTTGACATCACGAGTCATCAGTCCTTGTCGATGACCTGACCTGTGATACGGCACATGCAGATCGGTGTAGTTACTGATTAGACCGAGCAGACTTTTGGTTTCCAGGGTTTGGCAGCAGCTATTTGGGAAACTCTGAGTATTTTTCTGTTGTTTACCTCGAGATCCTGTTTATTGCTGTGCTTTGGGAGTGGTCACATGAGAAGCAGCTACATTTATTGTCTTACTGTGTTGGTTTCGGGAGCAATTAAATCATCTTAAGGGTTGGTGAAATGTTCAAGTGTGTTGTTGTGGTTGTGTTGTCAGACAGACCTGGCTAGTTAACACCATTTTGACTAAATGTCTACTACACTGGCCGACCACTGACATTTGCTGCGGATGTGGATGGATTAAGATCAGCAGGCCGTTACAGTAGTCTACTGGAGACAAACGCATGGATAAGTCTCTCCAAGTCTTGTTTAGACACTATACATTTGATTTTGGCGATATTTTTTAGATGGTAAAAAGCTGCTGATGTTATTGATTTGACATGACATTATTACCCCCAGATTTATAACTTGATTTATAACTTGATTTTTAACTTGATTTATTACTTGATTTATAGGTTTTAAAGTGAGATTCTGGAGGTGACTGCTAACGCTTTCTCTGTGTTAGCAGTCTTGTCTGAGTTCAGCTAGAGAAAGTTATTTTGCATGCACACACTGCTGTTCACCTGTGGTTAGTGAGATATATCTGAGAGTGTTCTGTATCATTGCTGTGTATTAATTAGTCTAGCAGCTGCATAAGAATTTAAATAGATCCTTTCTGTGTGTTTTGAGACACCGTCAGCAGTTTCAAAAAAGTACTTCCTGTCTTCTAGATAAGGGCCGAGATGCCCTCCCAGTTCTCTACTTTCTGTAAGACAGTCCCATGATTGGCCGTATCAATGTATTGTTGATTTATTTAAAATAATTAAATTCTGAAATCTGAGACGGCATTCAGCCAAAAATTACTGAGCAGTATCAAACTTATTTTGTCAACATTTTTGTCCTTTCTCTTTCCTCTTGCCTTGTCCTACACTACCTTTCCTGTGCCATTACTAAACTAAAGCTGACTTTATGTCTCCTGCTCGTGAGGTTTTGTGCTCATTTAAACTTGTGTGTCAAAGCGCTTAAAACTTCTCTCTGCACTAATTCAATTTCTAATCTTTGAGACTGAATCTTGTATTCTTGGCTAATGGCTATAACTACTAATCCTACTCTCCCACTAATACACTGATTAAATTTGAGGGTAGAGTCGCCCCTCCTCTGTCACCTTTGACCTTTCCCCTGAGTCGAAAGCTTGTATAATCATTGTTCCTATGTCTTCCTCCATTTGAAGAGGCCCTCCCAAGATGGAGCAAGTGGCGCTTTGAAACATCTGGAATATGTAAGAGCCAAGACCTCATCATCACACCATGTTTACAGTAATGACAGGATTAGTCAAAGTGGCTAAAATGAGATGTAGTGTGGGAATGTTTTCAACATGATCAAGCTGATTTAGGGAGATAAAATGATAACAAAAATGGAATACCTGTTTGTTTTTTGGTTACATGCAATTTCTAAATGATCAGTATGAACAATTGCTCTATTAATGTTATATTTGGAGCCTCAGTAAAAACTAAAAAGCTGGTGCTAAAACACAACAGACACTATGAATGGGTGGTTTGCACATGTAAGGAACACACACATTGCTGTAGCTTTGCCTTAGAGCAGGAATGTCAAACTCATTTGGGGGCCGAATTTCTACACTCAGGCTGGGTCATGGGCCAAACGTAACGTAAAAAATAAAACAATAAAACTATAAGAAATAAATAGCTTTATAAAGCCTAGTGATAGTCTTTCACCTGCTGCAGATTTGTGCAACAGTGTCCACAAAGAACTGAGTCCATATTCATGCAGTAGCAGGAACAGGAACATGGACTTATGACTTGGGTTTTGACAATTCTCTTTTAAAGCTGAAGGTAAATTCATTAAAAAATAGTTTTAGGGACTTGTAATAAAGCAAAAATGTCCAGGTGGAATCTATATAAAAGTCCTATTAATTTTTCATTTAGGGTAATTTTTTACTGTGTTTGGAGTACAAACTGACCCTTCTGCTTCCCAGAATGATTTCTTTTGACTGGAAATAAGATGGTTAAAGCTTTATTTTTATGTACAGCATATCAAGCAGCTTGAGAGTTTTCAAAATGGAATAAATTATGAAAAAGTCCAACGTCCCACAGGTGGGACGCACTAAGCGTAAGGGGTTAACACCTTACGGGTCCTGTAAAACTTCTGGAGGGCCACATTTGACCCGCAGGCCTTTAGTTTGACACATGTGCCTTGGAGTCAGTGAGATATTTCAGGAGAAATATCCAAAGTTTGAGGGGCAGCTTTCCCTTGTTATCCATTATTTTATTACTTGCTACACAGTGAATCATGCAGCATTTTTATCTATTTATCAGTGATGATTTATTCTTACAAAACCTTTTGTGTGTGTGTGTGTGTGTGTTGCTCTTCTATTGTGGAGATAATCATATGCATTTGTATTGAACATCAATGCAAACAATAACAAATAAATGTTACAAAAATACAAATTACTGAGGCATAATTGTATCACCAAAAAGACCATAGGGAGTATTCTCTGGCACAGGACATGAAGGCATGTGAGACAAGTAGAAAGTTGGAAAATGTTGGCAGAGAACACCTGCGCTTTAACGCTTTTGCATCAATAAATGTATAAACTCTGTAATATGGATGAAAATGCATTGACTGACAGGTAAACTTGCGTAAATTCCCCTGAGAGGCCCTAATCTCCACAATGCCACATTCAGCATCGAGGCTCCACATAACTGGAGCAGACATGAGCTGCTGTTGTCAAACTGAAAACAAGGAGGGGCTCACACTTGACCAGATTCTTGAGTTTCTGACCTGCGTCCAGCGGTGATTTCACATTGGCCGCAGAGGCGAGGGAGGCGGTTTAGGGTGAGTTAAGAGCGGGGCAGAGAAGTGGCTGGAGTGATTCGCGGCAGGTAAAGGGGCAGAAGAGCGGGTCGTGGGGCAGAATAAACGACCCAAACTGTTCTGTCTCAGGTGCTGGAGGAGATCTCGTGTTACCCGGAGAACCACGAAGCCAAGGAGCTGAGGAGGATACTGACACAACCGCATTTCATGGTGAGTTCAACAACTTAAATAGCCTGTTGTTGCTTGAATCGGCCAATAAACTTGTAGATTTAGGATTGTATTTTTAAAAGTATGACACACATTTTATATTTTATTTTTTATTTCTTACTTTTTAACAGTTTGTGCTGACGACGTCTATATATTACACAGTTGAAGTAATTGTGATTGTCTTCAGTTCAGATTTGAAGTTGCCAATCTTTGTCACGTTACTGTATGTGCGGTCACTAATATGTTTACTCTTCACTATTACTTGCCGATTTTATTTCCAGAAAGAACAATGCCAATTAATACAAAAATCTTTCTGCCGAGTTTGACAGCCAAGAGTTAACGCATTCATCCCTCTCTGTTCCTAATCCCATCACATGAACACATCCCTGATCAAAGGCTCGCTCATTTTCACCTCCTGACCATAGAGGAGAAAATTGTATCACAAATACTAGATAACATGCCTTTAAATGCCTTTAGAATAGGTTGGGGGAGGGTCTAGTCCCAGGTTGTGGGTTGAGCACTAAATCATGTTTGATACGACTGGATTCTTCAGTGCCAGAGCGGTGTAAACTCACAGAGGGTCGAGAGAGGCACTGTCCCGCCCACATTCCTCTGAGTTCAGGCCAGAGTCAACACCAGAAGTCTCCTGAGAATATCACGTTTGTTTACAGACATATTAGTGGCTTTTAAAAGGTGTGAGACTCTCATATCACGAGGGAATAGAAATGTACATTAGTGAACGATTATCCTTTAGGAAGAGTGCATCTTGTTTGAAAGCAAGGAGCAAAACAAATGCAAACAAAGAAGTTAAATGGTCTGTTGAAGCCCTTATGACATGACAAACAAACAAAATAAACACACACCAGCAAGCCACCATCCTCTAAACAAAGTATATACAGCGTATTTTCTTCTCATGCATAATTGTTGCACTCCTTGGTAGACCTTGGTTCATCACTTTTTTTCGTTTTGTCTGCCATGAACACACAAATTGATGTTATTATTACATAGTTTGGTTGAAGTAATGCATTACACATTAATTATGTATTGTAACAACCATGATATTTTATCTATTACACAACGTAGTCATTTTCAATCTCAGGATGCGTATATTAAATGTCTCCAAATGTATTTGAGATTTGTTATCTTGGTTTTTGAAGTAGATAAATAATTAAAGCTTTCTATTAAGTTTTAACAGTTCCGGGGGATTGGTCTTAAAAGCTGATTATGTGTCTTCTGTTGGTCTCACAACTTTCCCTTGTCTCATACCTTAAGTTAACTTGGAGCTGCTGGTCGTTGGGCGGATTAGTTAACCCTTTCACCCCGCCCTCATTAGGGTACAGTGTCTCCCCATGCACTCCTGTTAGTTCACACAGCCGTGACTTCCTGTGTGTCTGCGAGCATCATGTCTCTTTGGTGCTTGATGGAGTCTGACGTGGGAGCAGGAGATACTGCCGCTGCCTTCATGTCTCCGTCCCTCTGATGTGCGGCTCTACCTCTGGATGAATGGGGCGGGCGTGTGCGCTTGTGACTGGGGAGGTGGCACTCTTGGGACGGACTGACAAGCGTTTTTAGTGAAAGGTTGATCGATGTCCTCTGAAGTTCAGACCAGTTTGTTAAATTGCCATTCAAGTGTCACTGGTGGCTGGTGCTTTTCACTTTAAAGTCTGACCAGGGTAAATTTGTGTAAATAGAGCGTTATAGTTTTATTTAAGCTTTTTTTGTTGAATTACAGAAGAAAACGAAACTTATGTAACACTGAATAAACAAAGGTCAAATCTAGCATTACACAATAGTCAATATAATATCAAGTTGTTCAATACAACCCTCACAATACAATGAAATTTGGCTCATTACATTCGTGGTACTCCAGCTCCAAACAAAGAAGACAGGGTAGTAATAAAATGTTATGATTATTGATAATTAGCATGAACATTGCTTTGTTAAAGCCCTAGTCTAATAGCTTCCAATAATTACAATTCTAAAATGAAGAATAGGTGACTGCAACTTTTTACTTGTGGCCACTCGACTCAATTAAACCATGTAATAATCAACATTGTACAGGTGGCATGGTCATTAACACTTCTGCCTGGTAGCAAAAGGGTTGTGGGTTCAGTTTTCAGGTTTGCATATGTTGTTATAACTGTGGGATCTTCCTACAAAGACATGCATGTACCGTAGCTGCTTTGGATTAATGAGCCCGTGTCCAAATGGTACCCTCGACAACTCTTGACACAAATACAAGAAAAAAAAAAGATAATTTTTGCTGTGCACTTTGCATACTTTTTACCACAACCAAGTAATTATTATGTATATATTATTGTATATTATTATTATTATTCTTTGGTCTCACAACACTAACTTCCTCCTGTCTGAATACATAGGCTTTGCTACAGGCTCATGACGTTGTGGCCCATGAGGTGTACAGTGATGAGGCCCTGAGGGTGACCCCGCCCCCCACCTCGCCGTACCTGAACGGAGACTCGCCCGAGAGCACCAACGGAGACATGGACCTGGAGAATGTGACCCGAGTGCGGCTGGTGCAGTTTCAGAAGAACACAGACGAGCCCATGGTACCTGGTATACAATTGTACTAAACATGTGTGACAGAGAGGACACACGCCTGACTTTGTGTTTGTGTAGGGCATCACACTCAAGATGAACGACTCAAATCACTGCATTGTGGCCAGGATTATGCATGGAGGAATGATCCACCGACAAGGTACTGTCACTGTGACTTTCTCTTTACTTAAAAGGAGTAGGCCAAGATCTTTGTTGTCTTTGGTAAAACATAGAATTAGATTAACCATGTTATGATAAAGTACCTCCATGACTGTTCTTTTAAGATTGCAAGTCATTTTTTCCTTTCTCAGTAGAATTTGATGTTGAATGTGATTTTTTTGTTCTCCGGCTTTTCCATAAAGTTTTTACTAATTCATTAGCGTTTATAATAAACAAGTTTTAAAATGCATGCAAGGAAAGCATTATACAATATTTCTTCACATTCAGCAGTAATTACAATAATGAAAGCATTTTTTCTTATTGGGATAATTGCAAAGTATTGTCAACACTCAATCCAAAATGTGCATTTTATAAATTTGTTTCAACCAGTGCAGTCATTTCCCACAGTCCTATTTAACACTTGATCAGTTTTGACTTGGGTTGTGTAAATGAATACTCACTGGTTGGTGTCATTCCATTTGTGTAGTGCTAAAGCGTTTGCTATCACACTCCTGGTGTAATCAGAAAGGGGCACCCAAGGCGAGAGAAAGTGAGGGAAAGGGCTTTCATTTATCAATGTCTCTTTATTTCAGGAACGTTGCACGTAGGAGATGAGATCAGGGAGATCAATGGCATCAGTGTGGCCAATCAGACGGTTGAGCAGCTGCAAAAGATGCTGGTAAGTTTGTTATGTCTGAGTTGTATTGTTTCATTTAATCTTCATTGCACACACGCCAATATATGTACATCCAACACTATTTGCTGCATATCAAAGCTGCATCATTCTTTCCACATGAAACATTTGTGCATTTAACACATCAACGTATTCCTGCTGTCAGCTGTGCAGATGAAGAGACTAGACAGTGGTCATATTACTATAACTGAACGCATTGATGAAATTCACTTTGAAATAATTAGAAACCAGACTCCAAGAATGCCCAAGTAACAGCGTATGTTTTTTGCTCACAGAGGGAGATGAGAGGCAGCATCACTTTTAAAATTGTGCCAAGTTACCGGAGTCAAGGCTCGTGCGAGGTACTGTGGTCTGTCTTGCCTTATTTCTTCTGCTGATCTTGTCACTAACCAACTGCTAGGCTGAGCATCTGCGTGTGTATAACCCAGGTCTGTGGTGTGTGTGTGTGTGTGTGTGTGTGTGCGCGTGTGTGTGTGGGTCCTGATACTCGCTGTGTTCCGCTGATGACGCTCAGCACACCAATTTAAAAACCAAGATACCGGAACCACCCTCCACCCTCCAGGAATAAGCCACACCTCTCTGTGTGATCCCACTACTGCCCTCTGTCCACCGAGCCTGCCACAAAACATGTCTTTCTTTTTATTCTTATTGTACTTTACAGAATTCAAACCATTTATAAGAGATTGAAAACTAACTCTTACATACTTACTCTTCAGGCCAATCTTGGATGAATAAGGACTGTATTAACTACTTAAACAAAATCAGTGAACACATTACTGAATGTTTTATGAGATATGTTACAAGCAAAAATAAATAATTGCAATATTTGTATTTGATGCTAAACATTTTCTTTCATTTCATTTCCGCCCCCTGCTCTTTCATGTTGTGTGAGCTCAGACTAATTAGCCCCAGAGAGATGACCTCATGAAGTTGGCTGGTGCTGCTCTCTACTGTCCCCTTGTGGTCGTACAAAGCCCTGCTGCTGCTGCTGATGTTACATTACACCAGTCCAGCAGTGAGAATGAGGCGTGTGTGCGCGCATGTGTGTCCTGCTGACTTGTGTGTCTTATTACAGAAAGAGTCCCCCAACACCTCCAGGCAGTCCCCCGCTAACGGCCACTCCAGCATTAACAGTTCAATATTGGTAAGGACCCCCCGAAATCCGAAAATCAGCCCCAACAATTCCTATAGATTTGGCCTGAAACGTCCACGCTTTACCAGATGTCATTTTCACAATGTTGTTTTGTGCTATATGCTGTCTGTGGTTTTATTTTGTTGTTATTTAGTTATAAATGTACACTTTTGAGTTATTGTAGAAGTTGAACAGATGTGTCCAAACAAGTCTAAATAAGAGCTCGGTGAATTCAGCACAGATTAGGCTAAATTCACAATGACTAAATCAGGACAGGAACAGGACCAAACTAAGTCTACGTCAGAATTAAACTGAGATCAGACCAGAGCCAAACCAAGCCTGAACACAGCCATGAGCCAGACTTTGGACACACCTGTAATAAAGTAGATTTTTTTGAAAGTCAGGCCCCCCCCTCCCACAGTTGAGTCAAAATTGCTGTGTCCGATATCTCTGTTTAATTGGTGTGCACTTTTGTCTGCTGCACCAGAGCAGTGGTGCAGGGGGCGCTATAACACTGAACACTTCCTCTATCTCAGATTCTGCTTGAGCTATAGCTGCTTGCTTTGCTCTTTGATGCTTGGTTTGCTTAATACATTTAAGGGAAACTATTATCCTATCTACTCTCCTAAGTAAGCCTAAGTAAGATTTCAAGTTCTTTTTTTTTTCTAGTCTTATAAAGCTAACAGGGAGAGAATGTAATATAATATAATAAAATGTGTGTTGTATGTGTAAATGACTCGTCATATGTTTATGTATTTGATAAGAGTAAATGACAATTCTTTGTTATGAATGGTTTACTTCCACAGGATCTGCCATCCACCATTCAGCCAAAGGGTCGCCAGGTAAATATGACTTAATATTACTTTCCTCACTACATTTTGTTTGTAAAAGATGTGTTATGTCTGTCTTTGACCCTTTTCTGGCCTTTACTTTTACTAACCTAAAAGTACTTTAGAACATTATTTAACTAACATGAACTCAGGTTAGGGAGTCCAAAAGTAAACTAGTAATAAACAAATAAAATGAACTATTTCATTTTGTTTGGTTCCAGATTCACATTTGATTCATTTTGGAAAGTGTAACAAACCCTTGGTCTCATTTCTAAACAAACTGGTACTAATGGCACAGGCATTGTTTGTCAAATTATCATCACACCATAATCACAAATAAGGTCAAAAATGGAAGTCATTTTCACCCCCGTCTATGTATGTATGTATGTATTATTTTAACCCACATTTGTGTCCAAATAAATGTTACCCTGTTAACACCTACCACCAGAGGGCACTGTAGTACAACAGAGATTACACTCTGCCCATATCCCAACACTATCACTCCTGTATGTTCCACCCCACCGACCCTAACCATTGTAATGCTGTGTAGAGGATGCATATCGCTGCATGATGTGTGTGATGCTTTCAAATCCTAGATTGTTGCCAGACCTCCAATCAAGGACAAAATGTCTGTGAAGGTAAGATTTAGGGAAAACGGTACAATATTACAATTTACAAATGTAGAGGACTTCCATTAGAGTATAGCTCTTTGTTTTGAACTAATTGACACTTAGACACCACCAGTGCCATAATTACCAGTGTTCTGAGGCTCATTATAGGCTTAATCTCACTGGAGATGGCCTTTCGGAGAAGTATTTTCCAAACCACAGCTCTCCTGCGCCCTCATCCTCGCGCTCATTATCTTGTACAAAACTTGCTGTCTCTTCAAGGCTGTCACTTTCCAAACACATTCACTTCTTAATGTCCAAGCTTCTCTAAACTTTCTCCACAATTTATTCACCACAGATTTATGTCCGAGCCCAGTTTGAATATGACCCGTCCAAAGATGAACTCATTCCCTGCAAAGAGGCTGGAATCCGGTTCCAAGTTGGTGACATTATCCAGATCATCTCCAAAGACGACCATAACTGGTGGCAGGGCAAACTAGAAAACACAAAGAACGGCACAGCTGGGCTCATCCCCTCACCCGAGCTGCAGGAGTGGTAGGAATTATGTTTACAATTAATATCACTGATTTATTTACCCGAACTCTTGTATGTATATACAATATCTATACAAATCTGTATATTTGTACCTAATTTGTCACAGTTCCTTTGCTATCATTACTACTTTAATTATTTAGAATTTTGTTCTGCCTTTTTGCCCTTATTATTTTGTAATGTGTGAGCCATTGTTTCTATTTTCCCTTGTGGATCAATGAAGTTTAAGTTTATATCATCAACAATGATGAGGTTTACACCCATAAAATGCAGAAATAATCTAAATGTGACGTCATGTCTCCTACAAATATGTAGTCAGACATCTTTGCCGTGGCAGGGCGTAATCTGGGGCAATTGCAGCTCTAGAATGTGTCACGAAGTGGCTTTCAAAAAGGCTTGTCCCTGGCTAAAATTGTATTTATTAAATCTCAAAACACATCATGAAAATCATTGCGTAATTCACCCTGGATTCCATAGTTGACTGTAACAAAATGTAAGCAGTATTTTATGGACTGTTAATGTTTCTAAACTAGCTGACTATAATGTGTGTTCTTTAGGCGTGTGGCATGTATCGCCATGGAAAAAACCAAGCAGGAACAGCAGGCCAGTTGCACCTGGTTCGGCAAGAAAAAGAAACAGTACAAAGACAAGTATTTGGCAAAGCACAATGCAGGTAAGTCCCACAATGACACATGTTGGCTTGAGGACACACCCTACGCTGTTATTACAAACTGGTCCAGTCACATCACGTGTAACACTGCACCGCCGCACGCAGGACGTAAAAAATATGTTACGTTAGCACAAAGCTTATCCTGGCTGTGTCGGGTTACTGCTGCCGGGGTCAAAGTCGTCGTGGGTTGATCCCAAGGGTAAACATGCTGAGACATGCACAAGGCAGTGGACGTTTTGGTAATGATTGTCAAGTTTATCTGCATTGATTACAGCTGCAGTTTGAGCGAAGAAAGCAGAACGCCACTTGTTTCGGCTTTCAGTTATGTCACACACACTGTCCCAAACCCAGATAAATGAGAAGGGTTCTGTCAGGAGGAAGGGCATCTGATGTGAAATCTTTGTGGATTTAATATACAAAATAATATTAAAATATATCAAGCCACTTGCCTTTTATGGTACTTCGGTATTTCCCACACATTTCTGTTGAGACTATTGATTATTTCATATTTTGAACAATTGTATTATTTGAAAGGTTTTGAGTCAAATGTAACTTGTTGGCCATTACTTTCCCACTACTTTGAACTATCTAATAATGATAATTATAATCATAGATATAATGTGTACAATAATGCATACAATAATGTATGCAAAAAGAGACATTACTAAAACGTCACAAATGTTTTTTTTTAAGTTTGTTAAAAGTGCTCTTCTAAACTCTGGGGTGATGATAATCTAGTCATTAACATGTTTATCAGCAAGTAGAATATGTAAAAACAATTGAATGGTTATCAGATGAATCGATTAATGGGTAGTTTTTAAAAGTAAAACAAAATAAAAAAGTTGCATGTGAAACATCATTAGCAGGGCTTGGGAGTCAGATGTCCGACTCATGTAGTGAAAGCTGTACAGTATGTTCCCCAGCAGCTGCTCTGTCGACCAGGGAATCTGAGACGCCGCAGCTAAACATCTACTGAAGCCAGCTCAGTGTCACACCAGAGTCATGTTGTAGCTGAAGAGTACAAACTACTATAGGCTCCAAGACAGTATTGTGACCGGAGCTATTTACAGTGCCTGCATGAATGTACACAATGTCCGCACATGTATGCAACAAGTTTGCATGAAGAGCGTACGTGCAGACTCGAGATGGTTAAAGGGCCATACCTGCTTACAAAGGCCCGATCTCAGCTCTCAGAAGCTGAGCAGGACAGGGCCTGGTCAGTACTTGGATGGGAGACTGGTGGAACACCAGGTTCCACAGTGGGGCACTAGAGGAAATGTCGACGTGTCTTTAGGCAAGACACCCACACTGCTCTTAAAACGCTTTGAAGGTGGAAAAGCACTATATAAATACACTGTAGTAGTAATAAGAAGAAGAATAAAATATCCTTTTAAGAAAAGTAAAAGTATTTCAGTAGGTCTTCTTAAACGGTTGCATTAGTTCAGTCAGATGTATTGATACCTAAATATTAGTCGATATATATCAAAACTAGATTATCATCTTGTTTAGATGTATACTAATAAATGTAATGGATCAGATATTGATTCCTGATTTACCAACTTCAACACTTCAATATGGACATGCAATTCTTATTTTCAAAGCTCAGATGAGATTATTTATTTATTTTTAAATAAAAATCATAGAAACGACAAACATTGACCTTTCCTGAATACATTTAGAATGGTCTTAATCTGTCAGAACTAGTTTAAGACCACATGGTGATATTAAATAAACTACTATTATTTTGTGTTTGTGTCTTGAGCATTGTGATTCTAGTCATGTCAACCATCTTGTTTGATTGTGATGATTTTGGATTGCAAATGTCTTTTTTGACGCATTATTTTGAACTGACGATTGGCATATTTTAACTAACTATAGAACAAAGTACAAAGCTGGTGGCGGTCATATTACTGGGAGGAGCTTGCTGCCGCTTCATTTTTAAACCTCATCAATTCTCAGTTCGTAACATTTTCACATTAAGATTGTATTATTCATGTATCAACTATATGTGTCCGTCTAATGATGCATTTTCTTGTAAATCATCAAGCAGCAAGTACATTCGTATTAGTTTTTCCATTTGCTCTGTAACCCCTGCTGCATTTTTTGAGTACAATGTAACTTTGTGGTTGTAATTATCCCTCCTGTCCCATCTCTTTTGCTTGCTTCTTCTGAACGGCCTCTGCATGTAAGTAACAACCAGTGACAGTGGATTTTCTCTGTTCATTTGTTCATCCCCAGTAGACTGCTGTCACTGTAGGGCTGTCAGTTTTGTTTCTGCTGAACGCATCAACAGAAACAAAAACAAACTGAAACCATTGCACTGAAATGTCTAAACCCTTCAGTAACACGAGGCCTGCCCAGAGTCGTCGGTCTGGCTATAACTAACACTCACTCTGCAATAACTTCTGCTCCGTCTCACAAACAGTCGAGGTGCTTGTGGGTATTGTATTTCACTTGACAGCTCAAAAGTAGGCTGCAAAAGTACGAGACCATATTGTTCAAAGGACAGGTCCTGCTATAGTTTTCTAACGAATTAGGCAAAACACAAAGACTAAACAACCAAGTTACAACCAACAGCAGTCTTCATTATGTGTATGTTTACAACACAAAGGAAAACAAGCATGTTTGTTAAAGAAGGCTTTAGAAGTGGACAGAGAAAGCCCATTTGAACAAAGTTTCAAACTTTAGTGCAGTGTCTTATTTTTAAAATTCTGTTCGGAGCTAGAGTATATTTTGTTTTATGAGGCCAAGCTTGTAGTTTAGCAAATTGTTTTCAGTGTTTCTGGTCTTTCATAGTCTGAACAACAATCTTACTGCTATGTTTTAATTATATAGTGTTTGACCAACTAGACCTCGTCACATATGAAGAGGTCGTAAAGCTCCCTGCTTTTAAAAGGAAAACACTAGTTTTGTTAGGTAAGTTACATTTTGTGCGGTGCAACCAATAATCTTATCATGCAAGGTTAACATGTAGGTTGTGTCCTTAACAGGTGCTCATGGTGTCGGCAGAAGACACATAAAGAACACCCTCATAACTAAACACCCTGACAGATTCGCCTACCCAATCCCACGTAAGAGCCACAAGTCACATCACACTGACTGCTACACACCAGTAACTTACACCTCTGTTCTGACCTCCAGACACAACAAGAACTCCAAAAAAGGACGAAGAGAACGGCAAGAACTACTACTTTGTCTCTCACGACCAGATGATGCAGGACATCAGCAACAACGAGTACCTGGAGTACGGCAGCCACGAAGACGCCATGTACGGCACGCGGCTCGAGACCATCCGCAAGATCCACCAACAGGGCTTCATAGCCATCCTCGACGTAGAGCCTCAGGTCAGTACAGTTATCACGTCTAATGTGTGTACAATAAATATCCAAACTTAAAAGTGCTCTTCTGTTTTAGGCCCTGAAGGTTTTGCGTACAGCTGAGTTCGCTCCATATGTCGTGTTTATTGCTGCACCAACCATCACACCAGGAATAAATGAGGTACGCTCAGAGCAGAGACGTGTCCTTTCAGTTTATTTTGGTTCAACTTTTTGTTCAAGCTGTTGTTTCTGTAACTAATTTAAACTCACTTTAGGCTGGCTTGTTCTATTACTCTGTGTGGTTGAGTCTTGTCTGTTTTGGCTCGTAGCTTTGAATGTCTCACACATCTTTGCACTTGTTTTTGCATGCTGCATGTTTTAATTTCGGCATTTGCTCAGATGCCAAGGTGGTGCCGATCACTACCAGTAAGTAAGCCACATGCAACATCATACTTTTGCACATACGCCACCTCAAAATTGGACTAAACTGTTCTCAAACCAGAACCCGAAGTGTAAAAGCATCTTTAAAATGTATTCATTGTCCCTTTTCATGCAGGATGAGTCCCTTCAGCGGCTGCAAAAAGAGTCCGAAATCCTCCAAAAGACATACGCGCACTACTTTGACCAGACTATTATCAACAATGAAATCGACGAGACCATTAGGCACCTGGAGGAGGCCGTGGATCTGGTGTGCACGTCCAGTCAGTGGGTGCCTGTGTCCTGGGTTTACTGACCGTCATCTCCTCCCGTCTCCTTCTACCTTAACGCCAACGAAATCTCCTCGTCAAACTTCGAAAAGAAATGCCAGAACTCATGGGAGAACTTTCTACACTGCACTTGGATGGAGAAATACTCGGCATACTGTGAATACAACCACAGCATCGGATCGAAATCTACTCCCAAAACGCTGCACAAAACATTTACGGCAGCCTTGCCCCACAGCCAACCTAGTCATAATGATGTATAAAATGAATAAAGTGAATATTGTCATGTCTGTACTAGCTACGAGGCAACATTTTTGTAGATGTTTGTTTCTGAAAGAGACAGTACCGTGTCCGTTTTGTTTTTTTTTCCCCCAATTCATTCATTGTAGTCTTGCTCATTCACAAAAAGACAATGTCAGTGGACTACAACTCCCAACTAAAAGCACACAGACACTGCAATGTCTCCAAACTCGTCGTCTGTATTCATGAAAGCATTCCCATTTTGACACGCTGTTCATGTCTGGTTACATTTTCAGCATTAACACGTACTGTCTCTTAATAAATCATGCATCGTTAGAGATTTGAATGAGATTATTGTGCATGTGGACATTTGCAAGTATCCAAGCCATCAGTCAGTGTTCCCTGTGCCCCTGTGTAAACCTCGAAGGAAGGAAAAATATTTTGAAACATTCCAGCAGTTTGAAGGACTGAGCTCAGCCGAGAAAAGGAGTAAAAAATAAACAGGATTGGCACCTATGCACATCCCATACTCGGAAATGGTTCGAAAAGAAACACACATTGATCATGTAGTGAGATGTGTTTGTACAAAATAAATCAAGTTAAAAAGTCTGGTTTCCTTTTTAGATTTTTCACAAAACTTGCAAACAGATATAGCATATGAAGATAAATTTAGTGCATGTCTCTCTTTTCTGTTAAATTGTGCTATAAATGGGACAGGGCTAACACCTACGCTGTTCCTCTACATTTAGATCAAACTCCCAACAGAAAAGCATAAAGAGCTCAGTGTGACAAACCCCATATAAATATGAGGGGACAGAAGCACACCAGCCTTCCCAGTCCTAAAGCGCAGCCTAATCCCACATTAAAGGGTGAACTGGCCCGTGGCAGATTACACTGATAAAAGGTCAAGGCCTCCGCAGAGCACAAAGAATTTAAACTGCAATTTTATTTAGAAAAATATATAGGAACAGTCATGAGTCAAATACTGGCTGTGGAGCCAAAATGGTTACATTCAGCAAAGCAATTTACAAAAAAGCCTTTTTACAATGGAGATGATGTCTCCCGTTTATGGCAGTCCTGAAGTCTGGGGGAAGAAAGTTCACCAGAAAAAGCCCAGTCTGTCCATCAGAAACGAGCAGAAAAGTCTCTCCATAACATTGTGCGACACACCGCAGCATCAAGGACTGCAGCGAGCCGTAGCGCTAAGAAGATTAATGCATTTATGGAAAAGCTGGCACTCCGACATTACAGTTGTTGAAGAGAAACAGCAGAGGACATCTGCTTGGAGATAACTATGAGAGCAAACAGTTCTGATCTTTGATTTTACACATAAGTGTAATGTCAATGAAATTTTAAACAACACTACATATCTCTATGATTATCATTACATAATATTAATGAAAAATGACTATTATGCAACAAATGGATATTTCATCACATTTCAACAATAATCCACACTTGCTGTTGAGTACTCCTATATAAAAATACCAATATATCACTGGGTAACTTTAAAGGTGCACTGTAACTTCTGGTGAAGGGTCCACCACCTGCTTGTTTACACAGAGATGTTATTGCTTTGCATAGAATGTTCCACACTGGCATTAAACATACCCAGCATGTATTCAATGATCTGTGTTTTACTACCCCCACTTATTGTCTCCTCTGATCTGACCGGTTAGTCTCACCTGCAACATCACGAAGGTTTAATGCCCTACTGTGGAACAATCCAGACAATGCATTAACATCTCCATAGAGACAAGCAGGTGGTGGAATGTTACATTGTGCACCTTAAAGCACTCTATAATTCATGGCCATACGTCATGAAAACGCAGCCTAACTCGTTCCATTTCTGTCCATGACAAACATTTAAATGCCAAACTGTAAACATACAGTCCTTGTTTTTCATGTGTATGAAATTACATCATAGACACTGATTTGTAACAAGCCAAAGACGGCCCAGACCAGTACGAGCCAGCTCCAGCACTGGTTTGGGCCTTGCACTGAGGCCCTGTCAGAGAGCTGCGCCTCCTCCGATTCCTGTGCCGTCCCATTTCTGAGGCTCTCCGAACTGTTGCCCATTTCCTCTTTCAATTCCTGTTGAAGGAGCTTTGAAATCAAACTATTGAACTTATTTTCTGTAGTCGACACAATCTCTGAGGAAGCAGTGGTCAGGTTTAACTCTGCCGGATCTACACAAGTGCCATTGATTTGAGAAAACACAACTTCACTTAGATCCAGTCCTGCTACTGAGGATGGAGAAGCACACGGGATGTCCCTCACCAGTTTGTAGCTCTCCATCCACACCTTTAACCACTCTAGGGCGCAATTACATTCCCAAGGATTTCTGAAAAGATACAGCCGACCCAGGAAGTAGATTGGCTGGAAGACTGGGAGCGGGAGAGTGGTGAGGTTGTTGCTGTTCAGGTGGAGAGTGATCAGGCTGGTTAGGTTTTCAAATGTGCCTTCCTCAATGAACACCAGTTGGTTTCTGTCCAAATATAGGACTTCCAATTCAACCAAATCACTGAACCATGTCTTGGATACATTGGTTAGCTGGTTTCCTCCAAGGTTAAGCATTTTCAGGCAGGTGAGGCCCTGAAAAGCGACCTGAGGGAGGGTGGATAGTAGATTATCGTTGAGGTAGAAGTTTTCCAGACGCACAAGATCCTGGAAGGCTTGGTCGTGGATCACATTGATGCGGTTCTCCTGAAGGTTTAGATACCTGCCATACACAAAAACAATTGAACCACAAAAAATGTAGTATTTGGTATGTGTAGGATCAGCCGTTTTAAGTAGCGCTGATCTAAAAGGCATGCACATGGTTAACATTTGTACAAGTGAGTACCTACACATATTACACGTCACCGTGTCCTGTGGTATGACAGTTCACAAACATGCCTACTCAGCGGAAGGGCATCTGTAGTCTTGTCAAATGATATCTACTTGGAACTTGATAAGTATCACAATTCCCAAGCCAGTTTTTTCATCAATTAGCCCATTTGTTTGTTTACACACTTATCCTCTTACAATATTATTCATGTTTGTAAAACGTACAAAATGTGCCAATAAATTCAAATTCTTGAAATTGGAGACAGTGTTCCAGTGTTTTCCAAGTGGATGATACACATTTTGGAAACGTTTGTTAGATTTTGAATTGTATAAACACGACCCATCTGTGTCCCCAAGAGGTAAACGTGTTCAGATCAAATATAGCTTTTACTGATTCTTTATTTCTAATTACAAAAACTTTGGACAAGTCCTTTGGTGTTTTTGCTCCTCAAGACTATAATGCAATCAGAAAGCAGAATTGTATATGCAGGTTTAAGTACTGGCAACACAGGCTCAGTTGTGAGGGTCGTCCCTTTTAGCGCACCAGCTACCGCACAGCGGGGCATTGACGGCCCCAGGGGCCGGATCAGGCCTCCTCCTCCCCCCAGGGATCATATGTTTTACTCTTAGTTTCTTTTATTTTTAACTGTCGTGGCGCTGTAACATGTGTCTGCACTTGTGTCCTAAATAAAGATGACATGAAATGAACGAATAATAGATTCAGTCGGCAGGATTTGACAGAAAAGTGCTTATAATGATAAGAATGTTTTACACCAATGACCGCGGCCCGGCCTGGATTCAGATATGGCCCACCCCTGGGCTACAGTTGTGTTAAATTGAGCTGTAACTTGACTTACTTCAGACTGGCCAAACCCAGCAGTGAGTTGTAGGCGACAGCCTCGATCTTGTTCCTCTCCAGGTAAATATGAGTGAGGTTTTCCATGCCGCGGATGGATCCTGGGATCCTCCTGAAGTTGTTCTGGAAGCAGAGCAGCTCCTTCAGCGCGATCTGCTCGATGAATATTCGGTCTGGGATGTTGAAGAGGTTACAGTCAGACATGTCCAGACGCACCAGTTTCTTCAGGCCTGTGAAAGTGCGCGTGTGGAGGTAACTGATGTACTCGTTGTGCGCCATTTTGAGGTCAATCAAGTTGGAAAGTCCCTGTAGATTTGTAAAAAAAAAGTTAGTTTTTAGTTAAGGGTTATACATTTGATTTAGAAGAAGTCAGCTTTATGGTATCAAGGGCCTTTCCAGCAAGGCAGCAACTTAGGGCCTTAGGTGGAGTAGATCCTGAACAATGGCCAAGCACTTACATAGGTGACAAGGAGCAGCTCAAGTCCCTTTGGATGAAACCAAGTTGGCAAGTTTAAAGATGAAACTCACATCCTTCTCCTAATTAATTGTAATTATATTGAATGTAGTCAAATTGAATTGATAAAGTTTACTCAAATGAAATGACAGAAGTTTACCTTAAAAGCCCCAGGAGTGATGAAGGAAATGTTATTGTGGTCCAAGGACAGAGACTTAAGAGAGGGCAGGGTCCCAAAAGCTCTCTCCGACAGAAACTTGAGTCTGTTCTTGTCCACGTTAATGGCAGAGGCCTCACAGGGGAACTCTTTGGGCAGCTCGGCCATCCCAGTGCGGTCACACAGCACAGAGCAGCTCCTCTCCTGTGTGCAGGTGCAGGAGGCAGGGCAGGCCCGGGCACATGCCCACCGGCCCCCCACCGCAACTGGCATCAGGCAGAGGAAAGAGACTGGAGAGGACAAGCAGCACCAATGTAGGTCAAGCTGACAAAGTTCTATCATTTTATTTTACCCAATGTCTGAATGAAAATGAACACTTCTAAACACCTGCCACTTTAACTGCAACTATTCAACCACTCGCTGCACTGTCACTTTCTGCACTACAACTGTAAATGGAACTGTAATTCTCGTGTACATAGTAAGGCAAGGCAAGTTTATTTGTAGAGCACAATTCGTACACAAGGCAATTCAAAGTGCTTCACACAACAGGAAAAAAATGCATTAAAATCACAAAGACATGACAGAAATCACAAAATCTTATTTAAAAGTGCCATTTTCAGGCTATCTGTCAAATAGTTCAAGACATAAAAGAGAAGAGTGCAAAGAAAAGCATTTCAGTCATATGCACAGCCAAACAAAACAGTTTTTAGTTTAGATTTGAACATTGCCAGAGTAGAGGCCTGTCTCACATCCTCAGGAAGACTGTTCCAGATTTTAGCTGCATAAAACTGAAACGCAGATTCCCCATGTTTAGTCCTGACTCTGGGCACCAGCAGGAGGCCGGTCCCTGAGGTCCTCAGAGTCCGAGATGGTTCATATGGCACTAACATGTCCGAGATGTACTTTGGTGCTAGGCCATGGAGAGACTTGTATACAAGCAGAGCTGCTTTGAAGTCTATTCTCTGAGCCACAGGGAGCCAGTGCAGAGACCTGAGCACAGGACTAATGTGATCGTACTTCCTGGTTCTAGTCAGGACCCGAGCAGCGGCGTTCTGGATGTACTGCAGCTGTTTTACAGCTCGTTTGGAGAGGCCAGTGAGCAGGCCGTTACAGTAGTCTAATCTACTAGAGACAAACGCATGGATAAGTCTCTCCAGTTGCTGGTTTAGACACTATACTTTTGATTTTGGCAATGTTTTTTAGATGGTAAAAAGCTGCTGATGTTATTGATCTGACGTGGCTGTTAGAAATCTGGGGGTAATTAATGGACTCAGACTTGAATTTCTAACTTGATTTGTAGGTTTTAGAGCGAGACTCTGGAGGTGACTGTTAAACACTTTCTCTTTGTTTCTGTGGGCCAAAGACGATGATTTCAGTCTTGAGTCAGCTGGAGAAAGTTTTGCATCCACACACTGATCTGTTGGATGCAGTGACAGAGTGAATCCACTGGTCCATATTCACCTGCCGTCAGTGAAACATAGATCTGAGTGTCGTCTGCATAATTGTGATAGGACACATTCTTGCTGCGTATCAACTGACCTAACGGCAGCATGTAGAGGTTGAACAGAAGGGTCCCAGGATTGACCCTTGGGGCACCCCACAGGTCAGGGGCATCTGGTCTGAGTGGCAGTTACCAATCTCGACAAAGAACTTCCTGTCTTCCAGATCGGACTTTAACCAGTTTAGGGCAGTGCCAGTGATGCCCACCCAGTCCTCTAGTCTCTGTAAGATGGTCCCATGATCGACAGTGTCAAAAGCAGCACTCAGTTCTAACAGAATTAAGACTGAGGCTTTGTCCGCGTCAGTGTTCAGGTGGATGTCATTTGTCACCTTGACAAGAGGTAATGCCTATTTTATTTTTATTTTGTACTATGGTAATTTTAAATTGTCTCATAATGCATGCCCTTTTTGATTGACCATTTGTTTTTATTATGGATTAGTGTTTTATTTTGCACCTTAAGGCAGAGACAAGTTTCTATGTTTATGAATTTTGTTTGACAATGGCAATAAACCCATTCTGATTCTGATGTTTGCTTGCTGCCAATGAAGGTATGAAGTGATTAAACAGAGATTAGCTTCACAACAAATGGAAGCATCTGGAAGCTGGGACTGTCCTGTCAGTCAACAGCCTCATTCCAGTGGTTCTTTCATGAGATGGAATAGGCTTTAGTTGAGAAACAAAGGCTGTAGTTCTGTGATCATGGACACACTCCTGTGTACACATTAGATTATAACTGGACACCCACAGTGAAGTCACTCAGGACTCCAGTCTCCAGAGAATATTACAACTATTTATGGCTATACTATTTCAAAACACCCACAGAAAAACCACAACTGACCAGTGAACGTGATGATGGTCATTACTGTAGTCTCTCAAGTGGGACATGCCAGGGTTAACACTGATCTGAAAATGTAAAAAATACAGAAACATACCATATCTAAAATTATTTAAAACATTTGAGTGGATGTTTGATGGGAACATGAACAATTACATATTGAAGAAGTTTCATACCTTCACTTGTTCCCAGACATCCATGTGCGTAAAATTACTTGAAACGCCCTCAAGTCCATTCTGCCCATCTCAAACTGAACTGTGCCTGTTCAGAACATATCTATAGCAGCCTACAACCTACTGCAACAGTGTGCGGGTTATGCACTGCACCTTGCCCTGTTCTGCATGTGTATGCGTGTCCCATTATGACACACACCAAAAAGCCATCTCTTAATGGCACTCAAATCCCCTGGATGGAGGGATGAAGAGAGGCTGGTTGGCGGGATTACAGAAGTAATGCGGCGCTCCCAGATGCAACAGACGAAGCATGCGGTAACTTAGAAAAACAGATTAGGGTTACTACTGCACACGGTCAAGTTAAATGTAAAACTTTAAATGCATATGTTGAAATGGATGAGATTTCCAAGCCATCAGTGGTAAGACCTGATGAGGGACAAGATCAATACAATTTGCTGAATTAGTTTACAATGGGAACATCACGGTCCGAAGTGCACAAGCGCCCCACTGACCTAAAAACCCAATTCTGACAATGACCAAAATTATACAACAGCACTGCGATGGCGGCTCTGTGGTTTATTATAAAAGCCATGGCCACATTAGAACCATGTGACCCCCAGAGGGGACACGTAGACCTCAGAAATGGCCTGGACAATCCTAGAGATTGATGTAAACTACAGCCTATAATTAGATTTGTATAAACTAGTATGTGCTGTGCAACAACCTAATCTTTGAAGAAAGAGGGAAAGCAATGAAAGTAACAGCTACTCACTTTACAGTAATATAGCCACACACTATTTCAGAAATGTAGCTTCAAACTGTGTTAAACCGTGAGTCAAAATAATACAAGTCACACAATTTCGTGTATAAATGAAAATTTTATAGTTCAAAAAGAAGCCCATCCAATCACCAAATTGAATTGAGCAGTCTGTGTGCCCTGCATTTCCAAGGCAACAGGCGGCCTGCTACAGGTGTCCTCTGCCCAACTACAGTAAACTTGTAATCAGAAAACATGCTTTATTTTGCCAGATAATTTTGCATTCAAACATTTTTATTTTGGTAAAATCATACAATTGCACAGCTGAGTATTTCTCATGCAGTGCAGTAGCCTAGAAGCTAATACAGAAAGCAAAGTCTACATCTAAAGAGCCTCAGGTTCTTGACCAAACGTGGAACAAGTCAAGAACAGGCCCGATCCACATTGAACCAGAACCCATGGCTTTCATATACGCAAATACAACAATGAGAATTAACCACATGTTTGTTACTTTAAGGATTGCCATGTGCCAGACATTCACTGGAAAAAATTCAGGTAAATCAGAGAAACAATTATTAATGCACACATTTGGAGAATCGTCACACTTCTGCTCTGATATGTTTAGGAAATTTAGTTGCTTTTGAAAGCTTTATTCCAAACCTTGGCAGATTTTTTCCATTCAAATTTTTGCTCACCAATTATTAATCTAGTTTGAAGCGACAGGCACCTTGACAAGGCCCTGACACAGCTGTAGATATTTTGAGTCGCATGTATTTTACATTTAAAAAGCTCACACTACCCCGAAATAGAAATTTCACACACAGGTGACATTCAACATTCAAGTGCCAGTGTTTTTGTAATGTCTTTTGGTCAAGTTTCTGAAACTTTCAAAGAATCACTTTGAGGCTTACAAAAATAAATATTTGTCAAAAATGCTTAATAAATTACACAAAACTAGCAGCAAAAGTAGAATCTAGAAATCTGTGCAAATGGCTAAACTCCCCACTGCTAAATCCCCTGGTCCCAAATAAATCCTGGTTTAACATCGAGAACCCTTCCCCTTTTGTAAACAAGCTGCGTTTCTCCACAAACTCCTCACACACAATATTTGGAAGCTTAAGGACACATATTCAAAGACATCTATATAAAACTCTAGATGTGCAATAAAAGAACTGTAAAACTTGATGGGCACAATGAAACAAGGGCCTACACACCAAAATCAAGTAGCACCATTCATTCTCAAGTTCTCATCACTGTCAGTGCATCCGCTTATAGCTCAAATTCTTATAAAAGTTTTCAAGGCACAACACCCCAACGAGAAAACTGGAGCGTCAAAGTTAGACGCCATCTCTGCAGTCTCTGGCTTCACTACACCAGAGTCTAGTGGATTTCAAAGTACACTTCTGGAGATCTGTCTAGTTTCAACAGGAAGTGGTCCGACCTGAACCCCAGTGACCTCCAGAGGTCAACTACACAGTACTGAAAACCTAAGCCACTGACAAGGCGGTGCACTTCAAACCGCTACCTGAGCCTATCCCACCCCACCCCGAGTGCTGCCCCCGCTCCCCTTAAGTTCAATTGCTAAACCTCAGTGACCAAATGCCCGTCTTCAGATGACCCTGCCTCCAACGCAGCTTGAAAAGAGAAAACGTTTGTAATTAAGTTAAGCCTGCGACTCAGTTCGCTCGTCCTTCCTTCTTGACCAAAAAACAAAACACTTGCAAGCGTAGAATACCATCTGGGCCTCGTGGCTGAGCATAGATTCAGTACAACTCACCACCGTGCGGCCTTCCTGATGCTGTGGTCCTTTGTCCAGTCATTTTGAACCCTCGCTTTCAAGATGGCAGGCATTTTTTGGAAAAACAAACTTCCATTTTGCACACGCCTGCACCATAATGTCTCAAGTAAAAATTAACACAAAAACACCACCCACTTAATGTAGCTAGCACTTAGAACATACTAGCTGCCTTAACACTGTCAAGTTAAACGATAACTGCGGAGTAACATGTTCCAGCATCAATTATTTTGGATCCTCAGCGAGCGTTGGCACTGAGCTTAATGACTTCTGTGTTTTAAGATAATCACAGGAATGGCTATTGTAGACTCCCAAACCCATTTAAAATGGAGCCCGTCCAGGATAGAGTGAGCCAAACAAGTGTTAACCTTGTCCTAGAGGATTAAAATACAGTTGCTTAACACAGTGGCCCAGATTATAGATAAACAGCAATAGCTCAAAAAAATTGTTAAATAAAAAATAAAAAAACCGCTACATGATGTTGTGCAGTAAATTTGAGTTCAAATGGAATTGAGACGCTGATGCCACAATACCCAAGTATTTGCCAAGGTTTGATCAAGTCCAAGCTTATTTTACGTACGTTTTTATGAAATAAAATAAAAACAAATTTAGAACTCTTGGCCATGTTCATCTGGTGAAATGAAAACAGATTTCCTGTTTAAATTCAAAAGGCACAGTACATTAACATACAATTGATCCTCAGGTTTTTAAATTGTTTTTTTTTTTCCACAAAAAGAACAAAAATACTTTAAACAATGAAAGCCCGAGGTCGCTATCGGACTATGCATGTATGTCAGCATCCATGCTCACTCTGAGGTGTGCAAATCTCTGCGCTCTCCGGTGCCCGGCACGTGCTGGTACCTGTGTGCGGCGCTGCAGTTCCCGTGTGGGAGAAAAGGAATGGCAGAGAACCAGGGTTGGTAATGTACTGTGTGTCAGTGAAGCTACACAGGGAAGGTTGTTGTGTCTGGCGAAAGTTAACATGTGGTTTCCATTTGGTTGGTTGACAGGGCAACCTATTCCTATGGCGACTAGTTGCCCCACCAATCCACACTACCAGAGTGGCTGTAATTTCCTCCATAGCCATCATTACTGTAGAAGTTGCTGCCACCACCACCGAATCCTCCTGAAAAGATTAGATTGTTAAACAGTGCACTTGGTGGAGCGAGCTCCATCAGCCTGAAAGACACGGTTGCACACCTCCTCCAAAGCTGCGGTTTCCTCCGTGGCCTCCAGCGCCGCCACGTCCTGTGCGGCTACTGCCGAAGCCTCCTGAACCAGGCGTCTGACGGTAATCTCTCGCTCCAAAGCCCCCAGAGAATCTGAACAAGACAGCCAGTCATTTAACAGTTGAACACAGTAAACAATTAAAGACAATGTTTGCCTTTTTTTGTACCTCTTGGAACGTCCTCGATTGTTGCTCTTGTGCTGATGCTCATAGGCCAGGCTCTCTAGCCAAGAGGGCACCTCCTGCTTGGCTTCCACCAAGATGTCCAACAAATCTTTGGTTATATTGCTGTTTTTGTCGTTAAAGAACGACGTGGCCAGACCTGTACGAATAAAAACATTAGTACGGATACAGAGAGAGACATAACATGTAGACGTGTAATAAAATACTTGCCGAGATTGCCCACACGTCCTGTACGGCCAATACGATGGACGTATTCCTCAATATCACTGGGCAAGTCAAAGTTTATCACATGCTTCACATTGCTGATGTCAAGACCTCTGGCTGCCACCTGAGGAGAGAACGCTCAATTAGAACCACTCGTCTCATCTTCGTCTTCTACATCTGTACCGTCACATACCGCTGTAGCCACCAAGATGGGGCAGCGCCCAGAGCGGAACTGATGCAGCGCCTCCTCTCGGTCTTTCTGAGAGCGGTCGCCATGAATACTGGTGCAAGCATAGCCCTCGCGGTAGAGGTAGTCTTCCAGGGAGTCTGCCCCTTTCTTTGTTTCCACAAAAACCAGGGTCAAGGAATCTTTGCCTACAATGCAAAAGAAACAAACAGTTAATATGGTAGAGACGATGGAGCACATCCACATTAAAACAGGAGCACAACTACAAAAATATATATAAAAAAAAGCTTTGGCAAAATAAAAACTACAAATGGTACATGGTATAGTGCAAAGTTTACACCCCGACAACCATTAACTATGCTTTAAGCTTTAGTTTTAAGAGTCAGACTGCAAAAAGTACTTTGACTTAAAACACTGTCATTTCTACATGAATTAATGGCTATCAGAAGGTTGCAATACAAATGAAAGTCAGGATAAGCAATTCCGAAATGTTTCCGGAAACTGCAACGCAAAAATAAAGAGGTCGAGTCATCGTCTTGTGTATTAGGACAGAGTGGCTCACAAATTTGTAGTTAACACATTTGTCACACCAGTTCCAGTAAAATAAAATGATAAAGAACCACAGTGGGTGCTGGTGATCCATAGCCAAAGGAAAAACTAAGTGAGCAGGGACGGGATGAGCTGTGAAATGTGGAGATGACATATTCTCATACTTACCAGGTTTCTCTGGGGCCTCTGTCACATTTTCCTCAACCTCACTTGGAATAACTGAGATAAAAACCAAACCAGATGCAAGGCTGCTCAGTCCAACTGCGCCACATTTTTATGCTGAACATTAACACGTCTGAATACTCAAATCAGCCAACTACATTTCCCTCAAAATAATTATAACAAGCGTTCAATATTTTAATTATGGCTTTCATCATTGTAGAAAAAGTCAGTTGTAGTCATCTGGATAGATTTAGAAAAACAAGACGTTTCGAATCAGACTAGAGCCAAATATTGAGACTCTTGGATGAGTCAAAACGTCTCGTTTTTCTAGAACAGTCCAGACGACTGCAACTGAATCCTTCTATAATGGAAGACTCCTGGAGGAATGAGGGATTACACAGAACGGCTTTCATTATTCATTTCCTGAACATAAATACAGTCTTAACACAATGTATTCTTCTAACGTCTGAACTTGCTGATCATCTTCAATTATAAATGACTGAACCTCAATTAAAATTTAATTGCACAGCTCTAGTGACAAACTGCATTTGTACATACGTGAAAGCACCATGGGCTCATACCTGTGGCATTGAGAAGATCGAGGAGGAAGGACCTCTTATCACCCTCCTCCACCCAGACAACTTTCTGAGTGATGTTTTCTGAAGTTGAACCAACACGCCCAACGGCCAGGAAAATGTAGTCATCCAGAAAATCCCGGGCTAGGATCTGCACAACATACAAGGTGCAATGTACTAATTCAATTTAAAATTGATAATCATTCAGTTTTACCTGAATTTCTTTTGGAAAGGTGGCGCTGAACATCATAGTTTGTCGGATCCCTTTTGGTGGCATTGTGTCCTGTTCCACGATACGTCTGATCTGAGGCTCAAAACCCATATCCAGCATGCGATCAGCCTCATCCAGGACCAAGAAGCTAGACACATGTACCAGTAAATACACTAATCCAGCAGTACAAAAAGAAATATGAATCTTTCACACACTTGCAGTAGTCCAGGCCAATTTTGCCCCTCTCCATCATGTCTACCAGACGTCCTGGCGTGGCAACCAGCAGGTGGCAGCCCCTTTCCAAGTCCCGGATCTGCTGGCCAATGTCTGCACCACCATATACGACGCAGGGACGTACACGAGAACGATACGCAAACTAGAAAAGGTAAAGGTTTAAAATCCAGCCCAATAAGAATGTACGGTTAAAGAACTTAAAATATATATCACCTTGCGTGCTTCATCGTAGATCTGCAAAGCCAACTCTCTGGTTGGAGCAAGGACCAGGGATATTGGGAACTGCTTACGGCGACCGTACCTTCCATTCTCCTGAGACACAAAAAGGCCTTTTATAAACCGCTACAGGATACACTCTTAAGCACAGCGACTGTGGTCCATACCTGTCCACTGCTTTTGGACGCCTGAAGTGCATCTCCAGGGCCATCTGTGAAAATCTGACTCAACACAGGCAACAAGAAGGCTGCAGTTTTACCAGAGCCTGGGACATAAACAAGACAAAACTTAGCATAAAGGGCAATCAACATGGCTCTTTATTCTTAAGAGTTTCAGTGCAGTGTGTACCCGTTTGGGCACAAGCCATCAAGTCCCTCTTGCCCTTGATGATTGGGATGGCGTGTTTCTGAACTGGTGTGGGTCGGCTGTAGCGACTGAGATTGACATTTCCCATTATAATCTCACCCATATCCAGGTCACTGAACTATAGTGGAACAAGAAATCAAAATATATGAAATGTTCCAGAAAAATTAACAGTATCACAAGGCAGCTGGATATGCTTACACTATCAATGTGTGGTGGGCAGTTGTTTCCAGTGGCCTCCACGGGAATGTCATCATATTTCTCAAAGTTGATGCCAGTATTACTTCCAGCGAAAAGCTCGCTGAAACCAAAAAGTGATATGGTTAAATGCACTGAGCTCGGGGGGGGGGGGGGGGGGTAATGTAGAGCTTACTTTTCCAGTCGCTCTTGGCGGGGAGTGGGTTTAGACCAGTCCTCTTCTCTGGACTCGTCTGCCCACCGGCTGTTTCCTCCAGTTCCTCCTGCTCCGCCTGAGAAACCTCCACGCTCATATCTGTGCACAAAAGGTGTAAGTCACAAGGAGCGCATTTAGACGCATTAGGATATAGCCGGTACAGGTTGCACTTACCGCCCCCTTGAGCCTGTCCCGCGATCGTTGAAGTAGTTAGACTTGGATCGATCATTGCGTCCTCCAAAACTGCTGTAGGCAGCGTCTCTCTGATTGCCTTCCCAACCGCCCTCTTTATTTTCATAATTGCCAAAACCTATGAACAATCCATATTATAAAGTATAAACATACAAGTCGCGTGATAAAAATAAAATCCAGCTCCAATTCATAAAATTAATATCAAATATTTGTTTAATGTGAATAAAAGTAATGGCATCAGGAGCTTGGGGACGATGACGTCAAGAACTACAGCAGTGCAGCACGAATCCCCCACCTGCGTTTTGTAATATCTGATTAAACGTGCCTCCACCCCCGTTACCATGGTAGGCGCCCCCGCCCACCTCTATCGCTGCGTTGAGTTCCACGTCCCCCGAAGCTCCCGTTTGAGCGGTTGTCATGGTAACCATTCACATATCCATTGGTACGGCCTCCGTCCCATCCAGGAGAATCTTCAAGAGGCGAAGGAATGTTAGAATAAAGTTGTGTGCACAAGTAAATGCTGTCACCGGGCTACCGCAAGAACAAGTCTCAATCTTACACATTTTCATGGTACCAATGAACGTCACGCAAGTTACAAAACTAATCTTGGGTAAACATGTACCATGTTTAAAGACTGTTTAACAATGAACCACAGAGATCCACAAATCATGGACTTCTTAGGGTTCTGAGGAGACCCTTACACCACATCAAACTGCCCTGCTGTGAATACTGGCCAAGCCGCTTATCAGGCCATTCAGTGGCCACACTACAGTCAGTGCAGGATGTGGCTAGTGAGAGACCAACAACAGAAGTACAACGGTATAGCGTATATCTCAGCAGATCTCCGCTTAAGCACGAGGGTAGTAGACGAGCCACACATCTGCCCAAATAAGTCAGACTGCCATTGAGGCACCTCAGGCTCGATCAGGATTGGGCCTGAAGATACAAACTTCCATCAACATTTGCGCCGACCCAGACACGAGCAGCACATCAGTCCACAGCAAACTACCTTATTAATCCAAGTGTGTTAAAATAGTCAAAAGATTCTGCGCATTTCCTCAAAGTAATGCACATTTTTAACAATAACTTAAGACCTGTATCAGACATGACATGTGTACTCAGCAAAAATGAGCATCCTGTCAGTAAACAAAAAATCATTTTCCTAAAAGGTGTGTCATTTTATTGGTTTCAACAAAACTTGCACCAATTGTCATAATTTATGTAGGAATGCCAAATATTAAAAAGCATTAAAGCACAAACTATTACTTAATGGCGACAATACAGTAAAAAAATAAAAAAATCACCATGCATGAGCACCATTGTAAGACAAAACATGACAAACACGTTAGGCCTCTGACCTACTTTTGTGACTGCCAACGTGACAAAGTGCGTGCTTTTACTGAAAAGCAGCCATAAGTGGCAAGACATGCAGACCAGTATACCACATCTGTTTCACCAACCACCAGTGTAGACAAGGTAAAAGGCAAGCTCTTGAGAGGCCAGTCTTGGGTAACCTGAGCAAAGGCACGAAGAAGACTATAAAGACTCCAGGAATTACTGTCGTAAACAGTAAAGTATTGGTTTTAAAAAAAGGCGACAGTAGTTCAATCTTACAATCATCCCATCCTGAGGGATAGCTATCTCTTTGTCTTGGCTGATATTCAGCTTGCCACAGTTCTGGGCACTGCTTAGGACAAACTTGTGGGGAACCAAAAGTGAATTAGACGTTTTCAGAAACATTGAAACAGTTCTATTGCAAGCACCACAGCCAAAAGCAATTACTAAATTAAGAGTCCAGTAAACTCAGCCTTCCCTCTCCCCTTCAAATTAGTTTACTATAAAAAGGCCATTTCATGCATGTAGAAATGCAGATTGTCCTCAGCAAAAGCAGACGGAAGGGACTTACAGAGATTTACAGGTGCCACTGAATAACCGCACTGTCTACCAGTGGAATAAGCATTTGCTGCTGTGGGATAAGAAAACAGTAAACGAGAAAAACGTCATGTGTGCAGACCCACAAAACCAAAATACTAGGAGTGGGAATCGACAGTGGGTTCTTTTACCAAGTCATAAGAATTGTATGCCGCCTTTAACGAGTCCCCTTATTCCTAGCATCTGCTTTGGGCTACCGCATTGTCAAATTTCTCCTTCACTACAAGTAAAACATTTTGCTATAGTGATGAAGCCTACAAACTGCACGCCGCCTTGTGCCAAGTCAACCAGAATCTTCATAAAATTAAAAAAAAAACTTGAAATGTTTATATAACATAAAGTAACGTTGCAACAGTAAAAAGTTTAATATAATTTTAAAATTGTATTCAATATGACTTATAGTTGACATTGCGGAATTGACAGTAACACTGATAAAAGAGCTCATCAATTCCCAACCCCACAAAAGGTTCAGATTCATTTGTGTATTGCATTTCCTAATGAACTGTAAATTGATTTAACCATGAATTAAGATTACTCCTTTTATCAGAAGAGTCCTGATCTTCATTTCATGTTGGTGCACAGTAAAAAATAAATGCAATAGTGGTTCAGCTTAGGGGTGGGCAATGTTTAAAAATAAATACCTTTATATATTTGGGGATTTTTGCCAGTAATTGTCTTGATTACGGTTCAGAACTACCAACTTTTTTATTATTATTATTATTATTATTATTATTATTATTATTATTATTATTATTATTATTATTATTATTATTATTATACATTTTTCAACCGACCTTAAGTTCTGCATATTCTTATTTTGGTACTGGTGAATCAGTGATTCCTTTTACCAGGCTTGAAATGATTGAAACAAATGTCCAATAGTATACTCACCATTTTTTCCTGCATCTCTGTTCCTCAAATGAGGCGGAATATAGCGCCCTGAAGAGAAAAGGGAGCATGTTAAAAGCACGTTTAAAAACAATCGTCACATTTGCCTATTGCACAACAGTGACAATTGATTACAGTTCAGTACTTACTGCCGGTTCCTCCGCCCTGTCCGTCAGCAGAGTTCAAGTCTAGGGCAGCAAGCTACAAAAGTACAGAAAATGTTATAAATTGCGTAGATAATTACCCATATATACTTTCTCTAAATGCAAGGCAAATGAGAGCAGAAACAATGCAAATAAAAAACACGTTATCAATATCAAATAACGAGTTAAAACGTAGACGAGCAAATAAAAATATATGAAGGGAGTACATGTATTTGGGTCAGTGGAATAACACTGGAGGCACATCGAATGTCCATCAGCTACCGCACTTTTTTTCTTCCTGCGCCACGTTTCAGGTTGAGGCCTGACTTTAGCCGGCTACGCACCACAGTCGCCGGCCGCACTTTAAAACAACTGCGAAATTCCAAAGAACTTCGCGAGAAAAATCATAAAAAATGTTCTCTGCTGAACACATTACATATTGGCTACAATCCTCTATTAATAACCGTAAAGAAAGCGTAGATTTGGCCGAGTAGCTCAACGCAGTGGTCCTCCGCCATGACAATCTCACAACGCCATCACCGACATTTTAGCAACGTTAGCAATTAGCCTGTTTGAGCTAATAGCGCTAACACCACGAAGCTCACATCTGTAATGTCGAGCTTTTAAACACATCTAGAGTGGAAAAGGAATTTAAATTGCTCACCTGCTGATCTAGACCGTGTGGATTATCGACGACCACATGACTCATAACTAAAGAGAGTAGTGGAGATTATTCTTTGAAGAAAATTATTTTCTTTGTTAGCACGGTTAGCTATACAGCGGAAAGTACGACGATTCCCCCCTTTTGTAAAAAAGTTCCTCCTTGGTATAACAGCTACTGGTAATTAACAACTTGTCTATTTCAAATAAATAAAATAACGTCGATTCCTAAGTATAAATAACGCTAGAATTCAGTATGAAATGGTAACTGTAGAGCTGCTGAACAAAACCCCCTCCCGGCGACTTGACGGTGTTGGAATGAGACCGGAGTGTGCAGGTAACGCGAGATATCAAGTCCGTAAACAGTGCGTTGAAGGGGAAGTGTCGCGAGAGTTATTTAATCTTGGATTTGACCAGCGTGATTACCAGGCACAGCAATGATTTTTTTTTTAATCCTTGACCATATACATATTGATGGCTAAGTAGTACTGCATTTGGATTAAAGGTTCTGTACCACGTAGACTAACTAAATAAACAAACAAACATATTTATATAGACAATGCATTAGACCTGGTTTACTGAAATGGGGATCCAGGCTTTTGGCCTCAAAATCTGTCGCTTGACAACATACTACACCATTTCCAGAAATAGTAGCTGCAAGCCATTCGTCTAATAAAGTATCCTATGTTTGACAAACCTATTCTGAGTGCCATATGGTTTGAAAGCTCCTCAAAGGGCTTAAAAGGCAGGGTCAAGAAGACTGTCATGTATTAGTCAAAGAGTCAAAGCCCTCCTTTGATCTCACTTCCCTCTCTCCCAGTCCAGTGGATGCACAGTGGATCTGGACGGGTGGTTTAACTTTATTTAATAAAGTTATCTTGGTTTCTGTCATGTTCACAATAACCCATTGCCGGAAAAATGTAAATCAACAGGTTCAAAAAGATCGGCCTAGCTGGTCGGTCTTTAAATTTACGTTTGAATGATTTAATGTTTTTTTTGTGTGTGTCTATAAAAGACTTAACGAAAGCCCCCTGAGCTTGTAAATAAAAAGAAACTAATGTCGTTATACCTACACCGGACACATAATGTACCTACAAAGGCTTTGTTCAAGTGTAAGTATAATGTTGGTCGTAAAACTAAAATATATGTAATATTTTACCTTTTATTATTTTTATTTTTATTTTGGCTTCATTTTCTAAAATAAGTTACATCTCTCGAACTTCAAGAAATCATCTCCTGTCTCCATCTACTGGCATATAGAGGCATAAGAATATTTTCTAATATTGTCATACAACAAGTTAGGGGGAATGTATTTTTGCCAACGCGTCTGTATGGACGTTTGGCATATCTAGCCAGTGGCCAATCATGTTAAGTTTGTACTTTTGACCCGTGGATGTATCAAAACAAGAGGTTCGATCACGAGCTCTACACGCCATTTCCCACAATTCACTTCGGGGATTTCTCCGGAAGAAATCGTGTGCGTCACACCTTGTACTTCCTCTTTCCGTCAGCGGAGTTTAGGTACGGGTGTTTCAGTGAAATGCTATTTACAGAATCTTGTCTATATCAACGTTTTAACTTGTCATCCACTCTTAAAACGGGGTTAGATGTGTCCATTAACAACCAGGGAGTTGTACTGAATACATATTGTTCAGATTAACATTCATTTCAATAGTTTGTTCGGCACCGTTTAGTCCGTAAGTGCCATGGCGTTGTAATGGAAGCACTTCGCAGCTAAAGACCGGTCCCTTCAGTTAGTTCCCGTAAAATAATGTCTCAAACTGTTTAAAACATCTGTAGACTGCGTCTTTAGTCTGTACTTTGCTCATTTACTCCTAACAGCTTAACACGCCTTAAGCAATACAGCCTTTTGTGATAACTGTTTTTTTTTCAGTACACGATGGGACGTGTAATCAGGGGACAGAGAAAAGGTGCGGGCTCTGTGTTTAAAGCCCACGTCAAGCACAGAAAAGGTGCTGCCAAACTCCGTCATATTGACTTTGCTGAACGCCATGGATACATCAAGGGGATTGTGAAGGTATGTCATGGCCAACTCGCCTTTTATATTGGACACACAGCCAACAATGGTGTTTAGTCTATACATTTCTGCTTTAGGATATCATCCACGACCCGGGCCGTGGCGCTCCTCTGGCGAAGGTGGCTTTCCGCGACCCGTACCGCTTCAAGAAGAGGACAGAACTGTTCATTGCTGCTGAGGGCATCCACACTGGACAGTTCATCTACTGTGGCAAGAAGGGTATGTTATTTAGAACAGTCCTTGTTTGTGTGTCAGCTAAATACGGGGGTACCTAACTTTCTTCTAAATTGATACATTTTAATTAAATGGCCTAAAGGCTTTATTTCACCAGACTACACACATTTTTATGCAGCAGTAGACATTAAACAAATGGTCAAGGAGAGGAAGTGAATTCTTGTCATTGACTCAACCACACGTGCAACACCTAACACAGCACCACTGGTGAGACTGTTAAATTGATTTTGAATGCATACTTTAGTGGTTTGAAAATCAGGTACCCCAATTTAAGTGCAGCAACAAAACTTTAACGAAGACCTATTGTGCTTTTGTCTGCTATATACCGCTAGTTCTAATCTGACACCCACAGATCATTTATATTTTGGACATTTTAAATGACAATATTTATCTAAAACTACCTAATAACGAAAATCAAGTCCACATACTTTCAGGTTGAAAACCGCCGCGGTTTAGTCATTTTAAAGCAAATAAAGATGTAAAGAGCAGTGTGTGACATGAGAGCTGTTGACACAGGCACTGTTGGAGCAATGATGTCTTCTCCACAGTAGAGGGAGGGGGGGGAAGAAAGGCATTAAAGGTGTTTAACGTACATGCACAGATGAAGTAAAAGTTTCCAGTCTCTAGTCTCCATGCCTTTTGTATAATGAAATCTACACCAATAATTTTCATCCATTTTGCAGCCCAGCTTAACATTGGCAATGTACTGCCTGTGGGTGTAATGCCCGAGGGTACCATCATCTGTTGTTTGGAGGAGAAGCCTGGAGATAGAGGCAAGCTGGCCCGTGCTTCAGGGAACTATGCCACAGTGATCTCTCACAACCCTGAAACCAAGAAATCAAGAGTCAAGCTCCCTTCTGGATCCAAGAAAGTCATTGCTTCAGCTAACAGAGCAGTTAGTTGGTAAGCCAGCTACAGCTGTCTGCAAAGGTATTGAAAATTTTTTTTTTTTTTTTTGCTGATACTTTGAAAATTGTTCCAGGGGTGGTTGCTGGAGGTGGTCGTATTGACAAACCTATCCTTAAAGCTGGTCGCGCTTACCACAAGTACAAGGCCAAGAGGAACTGCTGGCCACGTGTTCGTGGTGTGGCTATGAACGTAAGTGAACATGAAGGCATTCTTGACAGGTCTTATGACAATTATATTTACAAAAATGGAGCCCCCATAGAACTTTATTACAATCAACTTCATAACACCCTTGACTTTTGGAACAAACTGAACAGAGTGGATGGTCAACTAGTCCTGCTGAATTTCTCTAAGATAAAAACAATGCGTTACTGTTAGCTAATGTGCTTCACTTTTCATCTGTAGCCTGTGGAGCATCCCTTCGGAGGTGGTAACCATCAGCACATTGGAAAACCCTCAACTATCAGGAGGGATGCACCTGCTGGTCGCAAGGTTGGTCTCATCGCTGCCCGTCGCACAGGCAGACTGCGTGGAACAAAGACTGTCCAGGAGAAAGAAAATTAAGTCTGTGCTTCTTGATAATAAAGTGTTAAAAGAATCTCTTGTCTTTTAAATTACTTGAATGTATGGATTTCATTAAATACAAGTTTGAAATTAGGAAAACTTACTCCACAATAAAGACACTGGGAAGATTCCATGTTCTTTATTTGCTAAGGGCGCAATGCTTTTTATATTTCTGTGCACAAAAACCTCAAAGTGAAAGTCCACATCGCGACTGTAGCTCCAGAATTCAAAGTCACACCATGGCCAAAACAAAAGTCGGCAAAAACAGGGCGTAGAACTCTGTACAGTCAATATCTTAAAAATAACACAAGGACAAAAATGTTCCTTTTTTAAATCAAATTCTATTTGTGAAATACAACAAAATAAATTCTATAAAATAAGAGCAAAATATTTAAATATACGGTGGGCAGAATATTTTCATTTGCAGGAGTATTTGGTATGTTTTAACAAAAAGATCAAAAATACACTCATTCAAGTTACCAATTACAGTATTTACTGTTTACCTTTACTCCGACAGAATTACTAGTTAAAGTTGAAACATAACTAACCAGCTGTTAATCCTGCAATACTACAACCCTGCTGAGTGACGTATGGTCTCACCATGGCCCAGGGTCACTTCCTGGCTCCAGCAGACTATAGCCCTAATCAGCTCACAGCAAACGCAGACTGATTGGCAGGTCTAGATCTAGTTTCTACAGAAGTGATGCCAGATGGGCAGCAATTTTGTTGCATATGTTTCATCTTCAGAATTCCTATAAATGAATGCAAAGTCATCTATTCCCACCTAAAACTGAAATCTGGGAGTAAATTGTGAAGTAGAGTTACAATGTGCAATTGAAAAGCCACTTTCTGATACACAAGTTCAAAGTAACACCCTCATCATAGATAAGGTAGATGGAAAAAAAGAACACAAGGAAAACCCTCTGCAGAGATGTGGGTTTAGAACAGCTTTAGGTTGTTATGATCACAAGTTTTCCCTTGGGCTACACTATTCTGGTGAGAAGCCATGCTAAATGTTACAGCATTAATTGGCGCTTCAAAAGGACTGAATTAATAAACAGAACAAACAAAAAAAGAAGGCAATGAGTTTCAGAACAATGTTGCATCACTGCGTTTTCACATCAACCAAACACCGGAAAGTCCACCCAACCATTCCAAATGTCACACTAAAACCAACCACAACCTGTGAGTTGATTTGGCATGGGTCATAAGGTTGCCAAGGAGCTTCAGATAATAGAACTTTAAATGATAATAACAATGTGTCCTTCTACAGTTGAATGACCAAGAACCGTCCAATGGTATAACAAACTTCACTGCTGAGAATGGGTGACAAAACAAAAGAGTTGTTGACTTCGTACAGTTGTTTGGGGCATTTTTCTTATTTATAATATCCATTTTATTTTTCATATTTATCTGCAACATCTCCCAGCAGCCAACCATAAGTTATGCTATTAGGGGATCCGAACAGTCAAAAACATAAACATACTATGTACACCTTTTTGTCGTGAAGACAAGCGCATCAGCATCGTCAGCTGTGGTTAAATGAGTTTCCTTTATTAGAATTTTGTTCACTCCTTGGCCTCTGTGGCAATATCAGCAGGCTCCTGTCCCACGCTGAGCAGCCCCAGGCCAGGGAAGAGCGCCTCCTACAGGCTGACAGCAGAACATCTTTAAGTGGCCTTGAGGGAAGTAGAGGCCTAGCTCTGCCCTGTCCTGGGGCCAGAGAGAGGGTCAAATATGAAGCTCTGTTGACCAAAGAAGAGAAAGGAGAACGGGACGATGGAGGCTTGAGGCACAGCAGGGGGCCTTACTCCTTAGGCAGGGCAGGCCCTGGGGCAGGTGTGGGGGCGGGGGCCACCTCCTCAGTGCTCTCCCAGTTCTCTTGTGCTCGTGGGCCCTGCCCTGGAGCTGGAGCTGGAGCTGGAGCTGGAGCTGGGCTTGTGGTCTGAGGAGGAGCTGGATTTGGGGCAGAGGCCGGCCCAGGCCTCTGAGGGTTGTTCATGTGCTGAGCAGCAGGGCCGGTGTACGGCTGCCCGTGAGGATGGTTATTCTGCACAGACAACAATTAACACATTTGGAGCAGTCAGTTCTCAAATGTGATATAAACATTAGTGTTCGCGCTTGAGAACAGTTTTTTTGTAGAGACATACTGTAGGTCATGCTCACCTGCTGAAACTGGGCTGTCCCAGGAGAATGGGGGTAAAGAGATGTGTCCTCAGGAGGAGAAGAGTCCTGATCATCTGGTGCTTCCTGCTCATCAGGTTCCTATAAAAACAAATACTTTTTAATCAGGATTTTTTTACATTTATACTTATATCATGATAATTTTAAATGTATTTCTATTTCAGTGGAAATCTTAATAGTATATGCAATTTTCAAGTCACAAGTTTTTTGGTGCCATTTTTATGTTTAAAATGAGAGCAATATGTCTCAAAAACTGCTAGTGAATGCAATTTAAATGTGGCAATCTAAACAAGAGCTGATCTAATCACTGCCCCATGCCAAATTAGTGCTATAATAAGAATGGATAATATAAACAGAAACCTACATATACATGTTTACAGTAAGTGGGTGACTTTTATTGGCAGTAACTATCATTTTAACAACACTTGTTTACTTCCTTCCTTCATGTAGTGGTGCCTGGAATACTGACCTTCCCTGGGCTTCCCTGTGTACACTTGAGCTGTGCATGGAACATTACAGAGAAGCGTGTCATTTATCTGATGTTTTTCAACATTCATATACAATTTTGCTGTACATTTGTTATTAGTTTCTATACATTTTAAAGCCCCCACCAACAGTTCAAATTGAATCTAAATGTCTTGGTTTGAGTGGCATTTGATGGTGTATGCTGGTAGGCAGTAAGTTTGAATCAAAGTAAAATACAAATAAAACACACAAATAAATTGCAGACTATATAATAGCTTAAAATGTGTTTAGCCTAACTAATAAGAAAGTTAAACATACTCTAAGTAGGGCTATAGTATATGTGGTGGTAAGAATGTGATAGTTGAAGTTACCTCTTCTGGGCACAATTCACAGGCTTTGGCCAGCGTCATGCGCGCACTGTGTGAACGCTCCAGGAAATAGCCATTGGAGGTCTCATTACTTTGAACCGGAGGGGACCAGTTATTGTACGTGTACTGAGGGTTTCCTGTGTAAGGCCGCCTCTCCAGCTCATCCCCCAGCCACTCCACCGCCCATGTCCACTTGCGTTTTAGGTCACCATTACTCTGCATCAGCAAACACGAGCAGTTTAGTTAGAGGCAATTAAAACAACTACCAGTACTTAATTTAAAAAGGTGTATGTTGAACATTGAAATGATGATAAATTTACAAAAGGTTCTTGAAGGCACAGGCACTCCGTTTGTATTTGACTTGGGATTGGTATTGCAGTAAACCATAAATTACAGTAGCATGCATATGTATATGCACAAAGGCACTCCAAGTTCACTGTAGTGTGTTTATTACATGCCATATACAGAATCCAGAAGTTCCTTGGACTTCTACCAACCTTCTACCAACCGACTTCTACCTTTGTGCCATTTTTTAAAAATGTATTTATTTAAATATGTCACTCAAACAAAGGGGGGGGGTGGGGGGGGGGGGGGGGGGAAACGACAAGAATTTTTTTTTTTTAAACTGTTGCATCATGGTGGAAAAGCAGACTGTACCTGGAGAATCTGGTAAGCCACAGAGCAGTTGCTAAACAGCGCCACCATGCACTTGATACACTGGTACGCTCGTTTCTGGTAGTGGTTTTTGGAGCGCTGGATGGTGTCAAAAAGCCCATCTCTGTCATCAGGAATGCCCTTCAGTACATTGTGGATCCTGACAGTAACAGAACAAATATGTTCAATAAACAATTATAATAGTAGAACTAATTGCACACAAAGCAAAAACTTACCTGTGTGTCTGCCAGGAGTCCTCTATGAGAAGAATCTGCAGCAGTAAGTCCAAGTAAGGCCTCAGCTCATAGGTATAGGAGTAAGCCACCTGTGGAGAACAACCAACCTGTCTTCACATGATCAAGCAGTTATTATAAACACTTCACACCTAAAAACTGAGATTAAGGCAGCTACGTTTCTATGGTAGAAATAGTCACTCTGACATCAATGATAAAGCAGATGTTTATAAGAAAATACGGGCTAACGGAACAAACTTCAGACTGATATCTACCTGCCAGAGCAGCTCACTGAGCACAGTGGAAGAGAACTGTGGATTTTCCCAGCAGCTGAACCGCAGTAGTTTGACAGTCTCCTCAGAGTTGCTGCAGTCCTCAATGATCTTCTTCACGTAGCTAGTTCTCACAAACAGGATCTCTGCGACCAATTGTTGCACAGGCATCACTGGGGCGGTTAGGTTTGTGTCTCCATAAGGGTTTGGGAGCGGAGGGTTACCTAAAACAGGCAAGGGAAAAGATTACAGACAGGGAAAAGTAATTGAAATGCAATAGAAAAGTTTCCAAGAAAGCCCTCAGCTCAGAGCTGTGCTTTCACATTGCACAAACCCCAAGTGGCTAGAGTCTCAGTCTCAAAATCCTGAGCAAGGATGTAGATCCTCACTGGGCTGTCCCTACTTAACGTTTGACCAAAAATGGAGTAAGCAAAAGAAAATAACAACTCACCATTAATGGATGACTGCATGCGTGATGAGACGTCACAGCAGCGAACAAGCTGGGACACCACTGTGTAGAGCTTTCCCAGCTCAGCGTATTGATATTTGATTGGAGGGCCGGGACCCTCGTCCAGAGCCACCAACATAAAAGTGGCAGGAACATTCAACTTTAACAGCTGGGTTTTCTCTGCAAGACCTGCAAACATTTAAATTAAAAATGTACGTAAGAAATATATTATTGTGCATCATAAATATTTATTAGTCTCAGTTCACCCCACTCTCAAATCAAAAGGGCTCCCCAAGGTGTGTTTTCATAAATGTTCAACTTTGCAGCCCCAATGCGCAGTGAAATTCACTTGAACATATATTTACTATTCAATAAATTAATCTGTGTTCACACAGATTGTTTACAATGCATTTCTATGGACATTCTGCGTTTGGTACATGCCTATAATATGAAGCATGTTTTCTATGCATTTTTTCCTAAGATATTTTGGCCCATAGGGTTTATTAGACAGGACAGAGCTGCATGAAATGGGGATGAGACTGGGAAAGGACATTGCAGCAAACTGCCAAAAAATATTTTGTTGTAGTCATCTGGACACCGTTTTCACATCCAAGAGTCATTCTCAATCTGCGGATCAAGTCTGGGAACTCAGATATCAGATATCCAGATAAAGGGTGTTTACGGTTTCACTTGAGACTACTCTTTCCTTGTTTCTTAACAGCCCTGTAATATACTTCAGTTCAAAATACACATATGGTATGTTTTAGTGTAAGGGTGTTTTCACACACCAGTTCTATCCAAGGTGCATGCTTCATTAAAGCCTTCACTGCGCAGACAAGAGTCAGGACAAGACATGCCTCCCTGATACAATGTTGATCCAATTTGCCTCGTCATAAGAAGGTTCCAAAGGTCTCTGCAGTGCCCATTCATTACAAATTGACATGACATATGTGCAATTTGATCTAACTGAAGAAGTACACATCGAATGTAGGTTGACCTAAGGTTGGTTGCCTTCAAAACACACTCTACCTCCCATTTAGTGCTGTCTTTTTAGTTTTTAAAAAGATATGATGTCTGTTGCCTCCTACTGAGCCACAGTAAGAATTGACACTATTGGTTTGCACACAATGTACAGTTAGGCGCATCCTATTCTGTAATTTAAAACTGTTCAGAGAAATCACAAGCGTGTGTCAACTAAAATGTGTGAAGTTATTCAACTTAATAGCCTATTTTAGTTGCATACAAAATGATGTTATGAGAGGCAGGTGAACCTGACAGGCACGTGACGTGTGTACTCCTTACCAAGATTGGCATACATGACAAAGAGGTTGAAGTACTGCTGCAGGTGACGGCCGTGTTCAGAAACCTCTCTGCGAAGCAAGTTGAGCACAGCTCTCAACAAATGGTCACTTAAACTGAGGTTATCACAGCCCTGAAACATGACATGACAAACACAAGTCAATTAGGTAAAGTCTCAGATAACTTTTTCCCCCCAAGTGATAAAATATACACCAGTTTCTTTGGTCGCTCCAGTTTTCCACCAACCTGAGTAGATGGTCCTGGGGAGGCCGTGGGCGAAGGGCAGGGGCCATCTTGCAGAGAGAAGTGGGCGATGAAGACTATGAGCTTGGCAAACGCACCACGGACCTCAGCACTAGGACACTCGAGCAGGTACTCCGAGAACCGATTTGGATAGGAAAATAGGACGTTGTGTGCAAACCAATAGCGTACATTCTTACTGTGCCTCAGCAGGATGCAAAGGGCATCATACCTTAAAAAAACAAAATAAACAGCAACACACAATTAGTAAAAAGATCTAGACAAAATTTCAACTTCAAGTGAAAGTTGATGTTTGAATGTTTACCAGTCACTGGCAGGACCCCGAACTACTTTCTTAGTGTGAAATCCTGTGCTGAAAAGGAACCTAGCAGCTAGCTGAGCGCTGATCATAGCAATCTCTTCTGCCTCAGGGAGAAGATGCTCTTGTCCTACATAAAAGGATAAAACAAAAATGCATAAAAATTACAAGTTTTCATATAAAGCTTAGTTTAGGCAAGATCCCCTCAAAAAGAAAAAACAAACAATACGGTCCAAATGGTTAATTCTAACAATGATATTGTGGGTAAATAGTGCACAAACAAATGGCAAAAGTCTAGAATTTAGTAGAGAAAAACATACCTGGAGGAGGATTTAAATAGACACTGTTACAGGTCAAAAGTTTCTTTATGAACTGGAAATATTCCAAGCTGTATTGCATTCTGTTGTGCATGAATTGGACGTTCTGCTTGCGGACACTGCACTCAATAACACCAGGCATCTTGACCTGATGTGGTTTTGTGGAGGAGATGGTTAAGTCCGAGATGTACTTGACAAGCTCGCTGTCTTTGTCCAGCGAGTCCATACGCTCATAGAAAAGGATGTATGCATTCCACCAGCGCTTCTGCCTTCGATATGACATCCTTTTCATCATATGATCAAACACCTCGCCCATGTACTCTCCTCCGAAGCACTGATTCTTCATCTCCTCTTCATCATCCATTTTGCACTCAGTCACGTCACCATCATCAAATTTATACCAGCGGTTCTTTTCGCCATCTCCCCCATTCCTCTGAATAATGTAAGAGTAGTAGTGTCCACCACTGGCCTGGCCTGAGTGGACCAGTACACCCACAAGGCGATACTTGGAGCTTCCAGGGGGAGTGGGCTCCGAGGGCTCGTTCTGCTGGATCACCTGGTTTTCGGGGTTGACATCGTCGCCTTCTAATTTAGCCACACCAGCTACTGTGTAGGGCTCCATGTCCAGCTCGCGGGGGAACTCAAAGTAGTCGTTGAACTTGATGGCACATTCCCTCTCCCAGTCGTAGTCAAAGCGTTTGAGCTGTATGGCAAGGACTGGAGGCAGCTTCTTAATTAACAAGCGCTTCACTGTATCCACCTGCACCAGAAATTAGGATTAAAACCATATTATCATCACCTCAGTAGAAATTAAGAAAAATTAATACAGAGTTGGATCAATTTACAAAAATCAAAAGTTCTCCAACTAAACTGCAGTGTCCTCACCTTCTTATTACACTTCTCACAGTGGTAGGCATTAGCTCCTTCTAGCAGATCTCCTTTGACGTACTGCTCCATGGAGTCCAACAGGTTCTGATGATTTCTGATGTCTACATTGAGCGTTGTGAATGACTCCTCACACTCGTATCTGGTCAAATACGTGAAGATTAGTTTAGTGATAAAAGTGAAGAAATAAATAATAATAAGGCTCTAACCTGTGTGGGCACCCTTGGCAGATCTTCTGATCAGCAAAAGAACCACCCAGGACCTTACTTAGCATGGCTGGGTGACCCAAAGCTTTAAGTGCTTCATCCAAACTATCCACTAAAGAGTTGAAAAACTCCAGGGCATCGTGCTGCTCCCTTAGGTTTACTGGTTCACCCCATAACCTTAAAGATATACAGGCATCACAGCGAATATCTAAAAATAAAACATTTAAAACAGACATGCTACAATTCAAAATACCTGAACTGCTTCCAGAATCCTCGAGGAACATAGTACTGCAACCTGGAGGCAGCCAAGTGGCCAAAAATGACTTGAAGATGACGTAATACTCCAATGTTGTACTCTTTCCTGTCCTCCGATTTACCAGAGGGTTTATCATCGAACTGGTGATGGTAACTGAACACCTCATCTCGAGGATCCACATTGCTCTGTGTTAAAAATAATCTCTACAATAATCTTTGGAGTTATCATGGTACAAACATAAAAGCAGACGTATAATATAAAGTGTTCTAGGGGTAAAAATGAGCAGTCACCTCATTTTCCTGCTTCTCATCCCCTGACATATCATCATCCACATCAGTGCCTGTGCCCTCAATGGCAAGAATGCCATTACGGATGGGTGGGATCATGTACAGCTGCTGAATGACTGAGTTCATGTAGCAAGTGGCTCCAGCATTCTTCAAACCTACAAAGCCTTTGTTGGGCCTTGGACCGACCGGGGGGAGATACTCCCATTCAGTCAAAGTATCACCTCCTAAGAGCAAAAACACCAATGTAAGGTCAGACTGTTTGGGAAAATATGTATTAAATCAGTGTAACATCTTACCCAAATAGTACATGTCTGTGAGGGTATCCACTATCTGTTTGAGGTTCCTGACACAACCAACAGCCAGAGCCACAAGCAGCTCAAAGCCTGCATTGATTGAAGCAGGGGTGCTACACACTGGGATCGCTTGCTCTGTGGGGAACTCTCCGCTTTTCATGTACTGCAGGTAAACATTAGATGCTGGGAATATGAAGTCATCAATCAGCTCCTTCATGAAAAGGAAGAAAAATATATTAACAATTTTAAAAAGTTTCAGAGTTTGCAAACAGAAAGTAATTGGTACCTTAATAAGATTAGCTCCGCCTTTTTCACAGCCGATGTAGTACTTCTTTTCTGGTGTCTGGAAGGACAACAGCTCCTTGGTGACCCCAAGATGACCCTCTAAAATAGTTTCCTCCACACCAGTCTCGCCAGTCCTTTTAACCTCATCCTAAACAGTCAAAGTTTGGAATGATTTATCACGTGTTTTCAATAAACTGTGGTATTTGAAATGCCATACCCTTATTCGCTTTAGCCAGTCAATCTCATTGTTGAGGAGCACCTCAGCATTTGGCAGGTTGATGTTGCTGTTATAAGCATAATTCAGAAGGTGTCTAAGCAACGTGAAATAATCTCCAGCGTGTTTGGCTCGCTCTTTAGCGGTACTCTTAAAAAAAAACCACATAAACAAGTTGAGTAATCACTCTCATTATTGTTATTTATAAAAGAGGTGTGTATAATTTTTGACTAACCCCGAGAACCGTAAAGAGGAGAGTGATAAAGAAAAGGAGTGGCCGGTGGCCCATGCAGCACCTGGTTGCCATCAAGAAAAACTGTTCTTGTGCCATTTGTCGTACAGATCTGTTGATGATATCGCAATATGAGTAATTTTCAGTAAACACTATGTACAGAGATTCCAACCACATTGGTGTACTAACTTGCTATGGCAGTGTAGCAGTAGATCTATGATAAAGGTCTGCCAAGCCTTTTCTTTACTGAGTGTGTCCAGAGCAGTGGGCATCAGGGCGAAACACAGTGTCATCACCTCCAGGGCCTCACAGCACACTTGCTCATCCTCACCATCAGGCTCCTTAGCTGCATTTGTCTAAAAATACACAACTCAATAATGCCCATTTTATTTATTGTTAACTACCAAGAAGCTACTAACCTTTTCGTATATTTTACTGATTTCCTCATTTGAACTGAAGACAAGCTGAACAGTGCCACAACCTGAAGCCCATACAATTTTTTGTATTGCCCGGATCACACAAATATCTGGGATGTACTTTGATGCCTGGAAGAAGTTCTGCGTGCAAATATTTAACAAAAACATTTTCATGGCATGAACTTCAATAGTAAAAAAAACCCAGCAACAATTATATTATAAAAAACAACCATTACCTCGTCAGAAATTTGCTGAGCCAGACGAATAGCAACATTGCGCAACATGCACTCTGAGGCAGGATTGGGAATATTTTGTAAAGCACTTTGAAGGACCAGAGCCTGGTCATGAGTTGCCTGATTAATCTGTACAGGGGGCAGAGAAAGAAGACAAGTTAGAAAAAATACCAAGCACCACTTTCAAAACCAGTTTCAAAGATGTACTGTAAGGTGGCTTGTGTCAAGTGTGGACAAACCGGTGAGACAGGAACATTTCCTTCAGCATTCGGCTGACAGGCCTCTGCCACAGCCTTAACATGTCCAAAGCCAACCGCAGTCAGGAGGAGCTTGGCAATTTTAAGTGCATTGAGGTAAGCTCCACGTCGAGTCTCCATGTCTGCTGATGGCAAGAAATTGTTCCTAGTGAGCATGCTCAGCACCAAAGGCAGCCCGCCACTTTTCAAGAAGTTATATTGGAAATCACTGGCATCTTCACCCAGCGTAGCACTGGCCGGCATCAGCAGCGCATACACAACCTGAAACAAAAAGTAACACATACCACATAACATACATACCACTTCATTCAGTCTCCTGAGGAGACATATTTACAGTCGACTGAGGAGATACTGGTTATCAGTAAATAGGTTCTAAAAGGTTCATGTTAAAAATAAATAACTGCAACATGGCCTTAAAGTTACTGAAGTTAAATTGATATATCAGACATATATATAAAAGTGCTAAAAGATAAAGCATTCATGGCAAGGTTTGAACACAAAAAATAAACAACAAATTCCCACCTCAATGAGGTAAAGCACTTGTGAGGGCGAGGGTCCAAAGAAACGCGAGTCCAGAGAAGGACTAAGACTGTTCTCACCAAGCTTGGCATGGTCAAGACATACAGCACGGAGATTTTCCACTGTGGTATTATCTAGTGATTCACAGAAAACATAAAAGGCAAAGTGAAGAAATGTGATTATTTATGTCAACTATGTCTTAATATTATGGCACTGATGTATACATGGGTTTCAGCTTCCTCTTATCTGTGATATTGAGCACTTATTACCCCATTCAAAAGATACATGTGTTTTAAATTGTAAATTGCTGTTGTAAAGGTCCTTGTTTTTCATTATTTTGAAACTCATGGATTCTTACCCGGAGGCATGAGTTTCATGAGAACTCGAGCTCCATCTCTAAGAAGAGGCATGTTGAGGTTGCAGCCTAAATCGGCCACCTGCCACAGGAAGGAAATGTAGCGCAGATGCAGTGACATAATCTGAAAAAATGAAAAGCACAGGTTATGATGGATTTTAGAGAACACTTACATTTTATGGCTTAGAAAATAACCTAATAACATCTTACCACACCAGGAAGACAGCTTTCCACCTCAGGGTTGGGTCCGTCGCTATAGTGGTTACCATGGTTACCAGGGGATCCAGTGGATGAGTCAGATGAACTGTCTGGACTAGAGGGCATGTTGGCACTTACTTGAGTCAATTTTGCTGTGATAAGCTGCACATAAAAACAAGGAATAAGGAACAAATATATTAAATTACACTCATAAGTTTGCATCATATAAAATGTTTTTCAAGTATGCTTACAGTTTTGTCTTTTAAATTCAGCTGACCAATCAGCTTACGGTCATCAGCTGGATCAACAACTTCCCCTCCAATAAATAGCTCTATTTTAGTATGTGCAGCATTAGCTTTGATGCGGTTGAGAATAGCACGTCGAACCGATCCAATTGTGTCATTGGTGTGTGACCAGATATCCAGGTCATCTACCTGCCGCCCTTGGTTTGGGAAACGTACTATAAGGGTAATGTGCTTTCCTCTAAAGGCTCTGTAAGAAATCCAGGGGGGGAAAAAAGAAAACATGTGCAAAGTTATTGTAACCGGCAATATAAAACGCTTGTACACAATATGACGATAAATTGTACCTGGACATAGGCAGTATAGTCCTCTCCTCGTGGTAATCACTGTCACATTCATTTATGTACTCTTTGAGTACAGTAAGTACTCGCACCATGCGAATGGCTTCCTGACGAGCACAGTTTATGCTGTCTTTGTCTCCATCCAACACACACAGAGTGTCGTATGAAGCTTTCAGCCGGTCAAAACAAGACTGGATAAAATCTTCATGAATTTCCACCTGTGACAGAAAAACATGCAATATTGCATTACAACATTTACAGTTAACCAGTAATGAACAATGAAGAGTGAATAAGAGCCTAGTTATAGAAAGGCATGTTAAGAAGGATACATTTTCCCTTAACAACCACTACTGCAAACAAATGTACCTGGTTAACTTGCAGTTTTGGTCCAAGATTAGTATAAATTTCCTTCAACAAATCAATGGCCCGGCTGGCAATGTCATCACTTCCTTGAATAACCACCTTGAAAGAAGGAAAAAAGGAACATGTCATTCAAAATAAATCTGTTGCAAGTAGTGGTGCACAGATATGGACATTTCAGGCTGATACTGAGATCAATGTTATTGGAAATGCTTGAGCAGATAACCGATATTAGGCCAATATTTTTCTATACTTAGGTAATTTTAAAAGGTAATTAGGTAATTTTTTACCAAACAAAGAAATATTGCTGTATTGATGAATGCACGTTGAGTTAGAACACATTATTCATTTGTGGAAAAAAGGAAAAAGTTTTAGTCAGATAAGCTACAATATATGATTAAAATGAAATTAAAATTATTTCACAAAAAATTGAATTTCACGTTTTATTTATATTAATTCTCAGACTAAAGTGACTCCCCCCCTCAGACTCTCTCCACCCCTCAGACTCTCTCCACCCCTCAGACTCTCTCCACCCCTCAGACTATGTCTAAAGTGATTGTTTAGTAGGAAAACCAGTCAAATAATGTCTGAAAAACCATAAAACCATTGAGTTTATCGCGGGTTGCGAGTAAATTCGTTTTCTGAAGGAAGGGACGGCAGAGTTAACACTTTCATTACTGGAGCGTAACCATCGCGCATGAATATCAGTAATTTTGGACTGAAACCGATATCATTCAATGACATGAATATCGGCCAATACTTCACCCCTAGTTGCAAGAATAACAATTTAAAAACTAGTAACAATTCAAGGGCAACATTCATAAAGTTCCAGAAAAATGTTTCTTGATAAACTAATTGCTTTACCCTCCAGAGATAGTCCAAGCCAATAAGTTCCAGGTCATCCATCATGTAAGCCCGACGTTTTGCCACCAACTTGCCCTCTCTACAATTGACTGCCTTGAAGAACCTCTCAAAGCACTTCATGCCATTTTCTGTGAGGAGAGAGGGGTCCAACTGCAGCACGTTATTCTCAAAGAAGTCTTTGTTGATGTCTGGGTCAAGGTCTGGCTCATCCCCCATGAGCTTAGAGTACCTGTTTGGCAACACAAGATATACAAGACATAAATAGAAAAGCTGGTCAAATGGTCAACCAGAAAGAGCAAAATAATGATAATAATCAAACCATTTGAAGCAGGCCTCGCGGTCACATAGAAACACAGCATTTTCAGCTAAACATTTCCAGATCTGCTTTGCTTGAGGGGCACAAAGCCATAACTGCCCGTCTTTCAATAGAAACCTGGGAATAAAAACGTGTCTGAATAATTGAGTATCACATGTCCACTAAGCTTCTCTCCATGACATCTAAGTTGGTTGTATACCAGACTGACGTTTAAGTGGCACTGACAACTTTATGTTCAAAGTATTGCTGTACCTCAGAAAGTTAAGTCGTTCTTGTACTTCTTGGACATGGCTGTACCGACTACCTGGTCTTACAGTTTGGGGGTCAAACTCCGCCTGTTCTTCTATAAATAACGAAAGAGAAAAGATGAGCAATAATACTTACAGTAAATGTCCATTTATATATTAGTTCAAAACCTACCTTTGGAGAGCTGCCTCATGGTCTCCATGTAGGCTGAAAGGTTCTCTGCTACCAGAGTGACCAAAGCATGGTTATGCTGCAGCTGGTTGATCAAATCATGGCGATAAAACACATGAGGACTTCTCTGGGTTTGACTATAGGAAAAAACAAAGGATTGTTTGTTAAGATGGAAGACTCATAGTGGCTACTAAAAAATATGATTTGTTTGTAAATATTAGGGTAAGCAATTTATAGTAAATGTTAGTATTTGTAGAAGACATCCAGCAATAGTAGTTAAAAGTTAAATTAGTTAAATAATTACTGGTACTTGTATTAGGAAAGATTTGGTGGTTCTTTGCTCTTTTTTTTTTTTTGGACAGAACAATAAGCAGCGTGAAATGGGGGAGGGATTGGGGAGACATTCAGCAATTATGGGAACTAGGAATCACCCCTGCAACAATGAGGCCAGCAAAGTGCCAAGCATGTGTGCTGCAACTTAACCCCTAGGCCACCCACAGCATTATCAAAGCCATTTTAACTTGATTCTTTGTCCATTATAAAGATAATAGATATGTGATTCAAAAAACAAAAATTTATAAAAATATATTTTAAATAGACCCAAGACAAGAAACCCATATGTTTTAAGACCAGTCATAAAGTCTGAATAGAAAATTTGAAATGATTTGTCACTTCCCTATTGTATAAATTTAGAACAGCCTGTGCATTATAGGTGCCAATTATAATAGTGTTTTCCATTAACAGAGATTAGGCTGAACTCAGATTAATTTTAATGGCCACTGTAGAAAAAATTGGTTATTTTAGTCATAAATATGATAAAATAGTATAATGTAATATTATAATTTACAATGCAGTGCTAAAAATACTCTTCCAAGACAAAGTGTGCAATATTATACTGCCCTACAAAGGAAAAGTGCAGTGACCAAGTTAAGACCAAAATTCACCTTCAAAAACACCTGCTTTCATTGGTGACCAAGTTTTATGGCTCCACTTTGTCCCATTCAAGAAATCCCAAAAGTTAAATTTGCAGTAGCTGCTTATCTCAGTTAGGGCTGCACGATATGGGAAAAATATCCAATTTCTCTAGCCCTATTCTCAGTGATGCAAAGAAAAAGTGCAGTAACTGCAGCTCAGAATGTTCTGACAAATTCCAAGGCAGACACTGCACTTTGTTTGAGAAACTGTGCACTTACTGCAAATAGCACAAAATACAGCGAAACCTTTGAAAACGTAACATGAAACTGACTGGGCATTTTTCCTTTGTAGGGCAGTATATAGCAATACAATTGACTGTTGTGATGCCAATTATACATTATATATATTTTAACAATCTCAGTGCTCACTTTCTGTCACTTGTGTTTTTTAATATTAGTACCGGTACAACTACCGGTAGTAACACTCCCCATTTACTTCAAATAACTGGCTTAAAACGTTGGCTATGTATTAAAAAAAAATCAATTGAGATGAAACCCAGAAATGAATAGCAAGAGTATTTTATGCAATGCATGAGAACAGTTCGGCTTGACAAAAAGAGGTACAACTCGGGGTTGGCTCTCAACTTACCCTATTATGCTTGTTTGTATTTTAAAAGGAATTTTCTTTCTGAAAAAAATAGGCATGTGTGCTACAATTTTAAAGATTACACGATACCCCACTCAATAAAAATGACGTGTCTAAATTCTAGTAATAAAAACTTTTCTTCACATAAAATCATTTTCCGCTCATTAACGTGCCGGAGCCGAGCCTCTATAATTTATTAGAATGTATCGTCTGCAATAATCATGTTTTGCACAAGGTTAGCAAGAAACTTTGATAGTTGGTTAGTGTCTTTATGTGTAAGCAGAGAATATGCAATACTGTTATGGCCACATACAGTATGTATTTAAAATTTCTAATATGCAAAAAATAAAATAAAATGAAAAAAAATAAAGCATTCATGGCTTAAGCAATCCTACTGAGCATTCAGGCAACAAGTGCAAACTAATAAATCTTGCCACTGCTACTGTCTTACCTAAGGTTTTGAGGGGCTTCTCCAAAGAGACTACAGATCTCTCTAATTTGCTTCAAAGCAGGAATCACCCATTTGTCATTGGTTCGTAGTTCTTCTATGAAGCGATCAATCCATTGAATTTTCTGGGTATCTCTATCCTGTGATAAGCAATGATATAACAGTCAGCTCATGTAGAGTTTCTCTTTGTCTTTTGGCGAGTCCGAGTCATACCTGTGAACAGCTGTAGTCCAGTATCTTGATGTGTGCACTGAGTGCCTGGTCCATGATGTCTACAGGCACATCGTCACTGTGGGCCAGGTTCCACAGCAGGTTCAGAACCTTGTGAGCCATTACTCCATCTTTATCATCCTCCGCCAAGCGGCGAATCAGCTCCAACAATTTCTCACGTTGTTTCTTGCTGGCATTGGTCCAGCTAGCCTGTAGCAGACAGAACAGAAACAAAAATGTTATGTTGGATTTCTCTCTCAGAAAATGCAGAATTCACTGAAAATATTTTTCATCGTGGATAATTCAAACCTTAAAGCAGTCAAACAGGTGGTCAAGTTGCTCAGGTGAAAAGTCCCATGCAAGTTTGGCCAAAAGATCGTGAACATTTTTTACAATTGCTTCATGCTTTCCAGCCTGAAGGCACAAAAACGATTAACAATTGCTAAGAAACAAGACAATGGTATTTTTTGCATTTATCTTATGAGATGAACCAATAAGCGTCTTAGAATACCTGAGCAGCCCAAATATTGTCCAGATCCTGCATGGTCAGAGCCTTTTCCTTGATAACAAAGCGCAGGATTTTCTCCAGTTTCTCCACATACTGGGGCTGATGCAAACTGTCCCTTAGCACAATTGACAGTATGTGATTTTGTTGGATCCATTCCTGTAAAACAGAAAGTGTAATAAAAAAAGTATAAATACATCGAAAACCAATCTTGACTTACCGCCATGCGCTCAGCAGTCAGCCACTCCTCCTCCTCAGGATTGTGACGATGTGTGTAGTAGGATACACTGGAGATCACCTTATTCACTTCATTTAGTGCATTCATTTTGCCGTTAAAAGAAGAAATTTGTAATAACCTGAAAAATAATGAGTTATGTGCGTCACAAATACATGCTATACAGTAACAAGTGTTCTTTTTTTAAATATAAAAACATGTCACCAATACTAACCTAAGAATCATTTTTAACCTAAAAATCTCTAAATTCTTTACGGTCTCCTCTTGTCCTGGGACACGTGAAGCCAGATTTTTGAGAGACTTGATTATCATTGATAGTGCATCATTTTTGGCTTCATTTTTGGCCTCTTTCTTCAGCTCCTCATCCGTTAGGTTCTCCAAAAACTGTGGAACCATTTCAATGACCGGAAGGAAGTACTTCTTTACTGTGTGCAATGTGAGAAACTCGTAACACTGGCCAAAAGGCCTGAATGAAAGAAATAGATAGTTAGGAAACAATAATGCTCTTGAATTGAATCATAAACAAAGACCACCTTACTTGATAAGTGCCGCTATGATCTGGACGTTCAGTGCTTGTCCGCTCATGAAGCGATCGTGCAATATTTGAAACCCGTTTAACGTCCCAAACTTGTTTATTAAGTCCACCAACCAGCCCTGTACATTTGGAATAAAGAACCAAGAATTCTGTTAGTCATTCTAGAACTTTTAAACAGCTTAATAAGAAGATTAATAAGACATTTAGCTGAGGTGTGCAGTGGGGTGTTTACCTTTGGGGACCTTGGGTCCGGTGGTCGGGCATAGAGCTCGTCGTCAGCCAGCTGTGCTCCGGCAGGGACACTCTCTGAGGGGCGGGTGCCATTGTAAATATGAAACTTGCAGTGAGGGTTAGTGGCCATGGCCAGAAGCTCTAATAAAGGGAACCAGTCCTGAGAGAGCTTGGCTACACACAGTTCGACCAAACGGTGAGTATTATTGATGATACACCTCTGAAAAACATTAGTTAGGAAATATCACATCATCTAGTATGAAATATTACATAATGTAATCAACATTTACACTGTTTTACAATGTAAATGTAATTAGTGATTTGTGATTAAATTAGGCAACTGATGATTAGAATGTCATTACTTAAAATCTAATAATCAATCATCTTGTTTATAAAAAAGTATCCATAGTATGCAATAAGACTCACATGGATCTCAAACTTCCATCCACTAACTGCCTCATCAGTCAGGATCTTTGTAAAGGAGATGGTCAGACCATCTCGGAAAAACCTCTGACATGCCTCACATTTTACATCCAGTCCTGCAAAAAACGAAAACATGTAATTTAACTTCACGGTTACTTTTTATGAGTGATATGCCCCATTGTAGTCTAAAAGGTATTAAAATACAGAAAATAGAATTTCATGATTTTTGACTTCTTATCCGTCTCAGGCTCCAGACAAAGAATTTAAGGAGAGGTCAGGACTGCCGAATGTAAAGTATATAGATTGACTTTGTTTATAACCAATTGCAGGGGACACAAAATATAGCATTTATAGAATAACACACTACTTGAAATAGGTGTGTTTGATGCGTTGAAGTCATTGAAAGAGCAAAGGTAATTCAATTTATGGCTGGGCATTATGACAAAATCAAGATTTTTTGTAACACATTTTTAAATTCAATTTTACTTTGTCTTATAAAAAACAAATCAAAATGGCTTTCAATGTATATTTCTTGTACATAAAAGACAGGTATTTTATCATTGCCATTTAACACAAATAACAGGCTTATTTGTTCCTCCGAAGTGTGGACAAGGCTCCAAACCACATGCTTTTACTGACAGAGATTTTTAGATTAATCGCCAAACTCCATTTTCAGTCATCATGCCTGTTAATGTATATTTTTTGGCGTAGAAGAAGTTACCTTTTTTACTCAGGTCTATAGCAGCTTCCAAGAGGACTTCTAACTCTCCTTTTGGCAAAACTGGGACAACCCAACGAGGCCTTGAGGAAAAAAAATACTTTTTACATCCACATATTGTCAGAGACAACAGTTAGCTTACAACCACGTAAACATCCTGACTGTAAAATGTAACAGTAGGAAGAGTATTTTAGAGAGCACAGAATGTGTCTAGTGTGTATAAGTACCAACCTGTTGATCATGTCATCCAGTTTGGCTAGATCAGTGTGCGGAAAAGCAGGCTCCTCTTCTTCCAGCTGAGGAGGTCCATCTCCAGATCCCTGGTCCTCTGGTGGACTCACTGGAGAGTTCTCATTGGACGAGTTAGGAGATGAAGTCTGGAATAATCACAGCCATAACATAATCAGCCATTTATTATATTTTTCAACAGATAAAATGAGGCCCATTGTGGCAGCCAAGTAATGTATGCATTCATGTTATATACTTGCAAACAATAACAAATTCTCTTCTGAAATATTCTGTATTTTTATTGTGTTGTCTATGCATCCAAGCACTACATGCCAAAGACAGATTTCTGTCAGTGAGACCAAATTAGCTTAAATCAAATAAATGTAGTAACACTCTGTATCCACAAAAAAATGAAAAAATTTCAGAAGCAGGATTAAAGAAGGGTTACTTTTTATCTATCCAGCAATCAAATTACTCAGAACACTTAGTCATACATGGTTTCAGGTCATTTCTAGGAAACCAGAACAGTACAGAACACCATTACTTGAAGAAAATGACCAGTGAATTACAATTAGGGGAACACCACTCTTGACTTGCTGCTAATCAATGGCCTGGAGACAAGTGTCTGGCAGTGAGAGCATCTTTGGAGGTGTGAGCAGATGTGTGTCTGAAACTAATGAAGACATATAGACATAAGAGTATGAATGTAAGTGTGTTAAGGCTCCTTCTGAGTGGCTGACCTATATAGTCAGTTTGTCCCTCGCGTCTCACTACAGCTCATCTCTAACCAACGCAAGCCGCACAAAGACACACAAACATCCTTTATCCAGTCAGGAGGCTCTGTTCATTGATGCCATGCCTTTACACTCTGCCCCTTTTCCGCTCCCTCCCTCCACCCTTGTCCCTGAGGCATCTGCGTATCATTAGGTATGAGAAAGACTTGTTAAAGCAGCAACATTGTATGAAAAAGGGACTCAGATCAAAACATGCACTGTTAATGACAGTGTAAGTCGCAAATGAGCACATCAATTCTTAAAAAGTAGCAACACCAACCTGATTCTGTGGCAGCGGGGGCTGGCTCTGAGAATCCGGCGCCTGGCTTTGGCCCTGACTGTCATTGCCCCCCACCGGAGAGCCACGCGTGGTGGCAGTCATGCTCGCCACGGGGCAGATCTTGGCAATCTTGGCCTCTTAAGGAGCGCTGGCCAGGAAGGAAATCACAGCCACCTCAGCTGTACAGCAGAGGGAAGAGAGCCCAATCACGCAGCAGAGGGACACAAGCACCTGGAGATCTGGATGTGTTGCTGCGACCATTGCATAACCTTCAGGGGTAAAGGTTAGAGTTAGAAAGCAATGCTAGCTTTGACAAAGAAAGTCAGAAAGAAAGGAGGGTTCAAACACTGGAATGAATACAATGATAGAGTCAAATGAAATATACCACAGTCTAGAATAATTAAATAAATATTAACCAATTTTGTATTTCACTAATCACAATCTGGAGTACTGACAGTTAGATTAACGTTTTGTGACTGAAGAAGAAGAAAAAAAAATAAAAATCAGCCATTAAGTAAATGTCAAGGTTATATTTATAATGAAAAACAATCTTTCAGTAACCAAAAAAAAAAACATTTAAGTGGAACAATGTTTTTTAGATGTCCGTCTTTAGATTTGAATATGATCAATTTCGGTCGTATAGAGTTCTTTATTCACTTCATGGATCATCTGCCACTGGAAAAAATACATCACTGGACTCCTATGGACGACTACAACACAAACAAATAGACATTCCCATACATAACAAGCAAGTTACAATACACACAGACAAACAATAATAAAAGTTACCAAAAGCAGACCCTGCTCTGTGCAGCCAGCCAGCCTTGACAAGTTCAGTAAAGGCACAATTGAAATGCATCTTTGTCTTTTTTAACTGAGGCTAAAGAGAACAAAAGCCATTTCTCTTTTTACAAATGACATTTTACTGCGGTCTATTCATGCATTTAGAAGCTGCCAGGTAAATGTGTTAGGAGACCATTTCATTCATGCATTAAAATACACACATTTATTTTGTAACGAACACTTGAACTACCTCATTATACAAATTATATTTGGGTACATGAAGTGACATCCAATTTTTTTTTCTAAATCTCTCTTAAAAGGTATAATCATGTAATGTGACACAAATCACACATTTAAATGCCAAGTAACATAAAAACTAGAAGGACATCTTGGAGCACTGGGGTTAAGGGCACAAGCTCAGAAGATTATACACGTATTTTGATAAAATCTAAGTTTTTGGAAAATAATTACACCAGTTGGAAGTCCTGTGGTATGACAGCCATATTTGATATGGGGGGAATCGAATTCTGAAAGTTAAAGGGTTGAGATAGAACAATTATAATAAAATTAGACCTTTGGACACATTGAATAATTTGTTATAATTTTCAACTTTTTCAACAACAAAAAAAAAGTGCAGTTTGTAGGACAAAACTGTCTTTTATAAGGCTTTCGTTAAATTTTTAGGAAATAAAACACAAAATTTGCTTTATAATTATGCACGCAGTGCATTCTTTTTTCACTTTGTGGAGAATTAACGGTAGGCTGTTATTTTCTATTACATTAGACAGACCAAGAGAAGCGGCCTACATATAAATTTCTGTATTTTGTCAAAGTGAACTTGATGTGCTTATTCGACAACGAGAACGGGTTATTAGTTATTTAGAAATGCAACGTTAACGTTGCGCCTATAAGTGAATCGATTGGAATATATAGTTATTGTTCAAACTGAATATTAAACACTATTCCTGTAGACCAGTGGTGTCATTACTATAATATAGAGTAATAAAGTGTATGATTTCGTTTATTATGTTGAGGTTTGTAGCTGCGGCACTAGCGCTGCTTCAGCTGCAAAGTGATCCGCCCAGAGCCTGAAGGCCTCGTCCACCACTGCGCTGAGGCCTCAGTATTCACGCAGGGCCTCTAACCCGCTACTACTCACAGCTTTGCAAGAGAGACGTGTTTTAGTCATCTATGTACAGTATATGTCCAAGTATAGCATTATCAACCGAGAATCAGTCACGCTAACCAAGGGCAATCTTGATACAGTAATGCTACTGGTTAGCTCGATTAAACGTTAAAGTCTGTTTAGCTAACGTGATGTGGACAAGTGGCGTGTTGGGCAAACTGAACGACCAACAAGTCACCCGACACTACAGACAAGGACTAATATACGTGGTTTAATGTGTATTAAACCCATTCGTTAATTTTCGTTTTTATTTAGCGTTAACGTACAGTGGTACTGACTTGGGGCATCGTCTATTTCCTGCAATGGAAGGCTGCACTAACCTATATCTTCCAATACCAAGTTATAGCGCTAATAAAACTAAATAAAAATACAACGCGTGTTTAGAAGGTAGTTTTATTTACAAATAACTCCGATTAACAGACACATTCTGTTGTGTAAATGCCAAAAGAAGCGTTCGTCTTAAATAATATGAGTACGTAAGGTTACGTTATTTGTAAACATAGAACGTTTAAAAGGAATCCAACATTGCCAGTCATTAGACAGTGCCCAAGATTGACTGCGGAAGGCTAGCGCTAACTCTGCTTCAGTGAGACTGGCAGCAGGTTAAATGCTTACAGTGTATATAGCTTCAATCTCGTTGACATTACAAGTTATTCAAACAATAGGCGCAAATAAGGAGAAAAAAAATTCCGGCCGAGTCAAGTAAGCCACATCAAACGAGTAATAGTGCATGATATAACCAACTACCAGCTGACGCTATTAGCACTAGCCGGCTAACAACCAGTAAGCGCCGAGCTAGCGTCGGTTAGCAGCCACTCACCAGGAATTTGATATGACTTCCTCTCTATTCACGGGCTATGGCCAGCCTTGAGCGATGGTGCCGTCGAATATTACATAAACGTGGCCTATATCGGTGACAGCTGCACAGGACACAGACGAGGAACGACAATGGTCTAATTCCTACGATTTCTTCTGCTTCTGGGTGTTTTTCCTGCGTCACCGGCGCGGTTTCAGCCCCCAATCTAGACCGATTTCTGGGGCTTGTCACTTCGGTCCTAGCAGTCACTCACAACTTGAATCAGTTCAACATGGCGGAAGGAAGCGCAGTCTGACACAAATACAGCTTCACATGACAAGCCAAAGAACAGCCTGAACCAGCGGTGCAGCCGTGTTAGTGAAAGAGTTTGAAACGCAGCCCAGCAGCCATCACAAAGTACATGAGTACAACACCGCGGTATGAAAAGGGCAGCAAACCCCTGTCGTAGGGATCCGTGACTCCAGCTCCTAAAGGGTCACCCGGTCCGTTGTTTACTTCAATCCACTGCCTGATAAGACACTTGACTATATCGCCACCTACCGCACCGGCGGTGTAGTTGTTTAGTCCTTAAAAATAATGTATTGACTTATGACTTAATTATAATTCATTTACATAAAGTAATAGTAACCCATGTAGCAAAAATGCATTGAGTCAACGTTGAGTTAAGGTTTAACAGGGTTAATTCTTGGTTGATGTTGAAAAATCACTATTGATTCAATGTCTATTTAATATTTAGATAATCAAAGAAACATAAATTCAACCATTTACAA